>JAOYSI010069799.1:0-19051 GCA_025775065.1 Hiodon alosoides
CGTGCGTGCGTGCGTGCGTGCGTGCGTGCGTGCGTGCGTGCGTGCGTGCGTGCGTGTGCACAGAATTTCTTGCTTATGTATATTCAGGTTGCTGAGTGTCCCAGTGGAAGTGCTGTCATCGCCAGTGGAAGTGTACATTGGCCTCTCTCTCTTTGTCCTCTGATTCCAGTTCAAAGTCAGAACCTTGTGACAGACAATGTCTCGGTGGTGGAGGGGGATGTGGCCACCATCAGCTGCCGAGTGAAGAACGACGACGACTCCGTCATTCAGCTCTTGAACCCCAACCGACAGACCATCTACTTCAGAGACGTCAGACGTGAGTACACCCTCTTCCGCCCACCAGGAAGCCTGTCCTGACTAAAGAGGAGCCTCTGAACATTATTTAGGGTGGACAACCCCCACCCCCCACTCCATACTGTCATAGGTATGCAATTTTCCGTGGCCCTCCTTGATCACCGGTGGTCCTGCCAGGCTTCCACCCCGACGTGCCCCACACTGCTTATTTACTGCAGGGCACACCATAGAATCATGGCACGGCACGGCTCCCTCAGGTCTGCTTCTGGCACTAAGAGCCGAGAGATCGGGGCTGACGCTGACATTTGAGTTTTTCACAGAGGCGTGCTCCCGCATCACATTTCAGCAAGCGAGCGAACGAGCAGGCAGTGGGAGGGCTTGGAGGGGGGCTCGGGACTGGAGAATGACGCAGTCACCGCCCTCCTGTCGGCTGCCTTTCTGAATGACATCCTGGACTGATGCACTCCCTGAAAACACCACTGATTCCGGTTCATCCTGCACCTGCTTCCCTGGCCTCCTGTCGTCTTATTTCTTTACGACCTTTTAAAAGGGAGCGTTCTTTAAAAAAGAATGTAATAGTTCTTCTATTTATTTCTTTTTTTTTACAGTTGGGCCATCGAGGTTGATTGGGCGGGGAGTTGTCACTATGGTTTTTTCTGGGGTTTTTTATCCAAATTAATGAGTAACTTTGTAGCCTGGATAGGTGTCTGCTGAAGAGTGCTTTTACTTTCCACCTCCGCAGTTGTCACACAGTTCAGACAATGTTCAGTTATGGCCATGCAAGGGAGGTAATCATCCTTTGTCTGCTTAATAAAACCCTGATGGGCTGCTTTAAAGTGACTTGGCTTAGTAATCCGTATATATCGCGGTTATTTAGGATGAACGGGAGAAACCAGGAAGGGACCTTGATCAAAGGAACTGAGAGGAACGGAAACGGAGAGACGTTCACATTTAATGGAATTCTTTGTTGTGTTAATATGGATCGCCTGGATCCCCAAATTTGGCTTTCTGTCCGGGGGTTTTCGTAACAACTGTTTTAAAGGAGTGGTTCCTCCGCCGGCTGAGGGACAAATTATGTGCAGCGTCTATGTAGTCTTTCTGCTCTCTACAGATAATAAAATAAATGCTAAAACCACAGCAGCAGAGCTGCGGTTTAACATGTCAGCCATGTACTACAAAATGGATGGTCCCCATGGAAATTTTGAAACAAGTATTTGCACTTAATATGTTAGCAGAAAACTCAAGACTCACGGCTCTGTTAATTAGAAAGGTGGAATGTTGGGAGCCCTAGTAATCTTTCAGATTCTGACTGAATGTTATAGAGAATAAGACCTAGGTGGAATTTGCCATGCTATGAGCGAGATCTTTGGTTTGTTTATATACTATTTATTTTATTTATTTTTTATAATTGTTTTTTGGTGACTGGTTTTATCACAAGTACTCCGATGTCACTCGCTGTCAAACCCAATGACAATCCCGTCAAGGACGAAAGCATATCCGAAAGATATAATCAGTTACCTGATATTTCCTCTTCTCTAAACTTTTCATTATTAATTTGCTGTTAAATAGACCACTCCACTCATAACAAACCCACACAGCTAGCTCACAAAGTTTATGACTGATGGGAGAGAAAGGATCACAGGGTTCCCTCGTCATGAAACCTGGCGGTTTGTTGAGGAGCAGTCCCTTAACAGCACCCCGTGGGACAAACCGGACCTTACCCGTCCGGCATGACGATTTACAGGTTCAAAGCAACCACGTATTTTTCCTCCTTCTATTCGCTCATAAAACAGATGAACTTCTGTCGCGGAGCAAAAAAAAAGACCTGGTGTATGATCTTTAGAAAAGATTCTGACCTGGGAAGTACATTCCGCAAGCTTTGAATTGTTAATCCGTAGCCTTCGATATTGTGGAAATGTTTTAGAAATTCAAAGGGCATTTTTGATGGCGGTTCTCACCTGAATCTGCAGGGTTGATCTGGAAAAAACTCAGGAATTGCAACTTCTGTTCGCTTCGCCATACCCCTGCACTCACCTCAATTTAGGGATTCCTCGCCTCATTTTGCTTTCTTTTCATATTCATGGTAAGTAAGGACGGAACCAGTTGAGGAAAGGTCCACAGAAGGCGATGAGTTAAAGTGAATCAGCTCTCGTTTACCCCCCCTCGTCACAGCACTGATGTCCATCCCATTAAGTCTGACATTCCAGTTATTGGTGTTTTTATAGTGATTTAATTATTCCCATCATTTGCGGCGGGCTTCCGTCACAAGAGATTATAAATGGCATCATCTTTGCGGGCCTTATCGCTGCGCTTTAATCCCTCTGCGTTCTCCAATCGATGAATTAATTAAAATCGTTAGCGTTGAACTGCTCTTTCCCGGACGACTCCGTTCGCCGCTATCGTTCCGCTGTAATTAGTCACGCATTATTTTTGTGTGGCACAAAAGATGGCTCTCCATGCTAGCTAGACCTTTCCGTCCGCCAAAGCAGTGCCTTTTTGGTGGGCCTTGGCCTGAGAAGATCCCTTTTAGAAGGTTTTAGTGTGTGTAAATGTGTGTGTGTGTGTGTGTGTGTGTGTGTGTGTGTGTGTGTGTGTGTGTGTGTTGTATAAATTTTTGTATTGCTCTGCTTCCGAGTAACCATCTTGACAAGCAGATTAAAGATTAAAGTTGTGTAGCTGCAGCCAGCCTTGAGCACTCAATACTCTATGCACCTCAAAAGGAGAAATCCATTATGAGAAAATGAATAGGCGAGTGCATCACAACACAGAGGCGTCTGCGCGGGAAGGAGAAATGGAGGTGAAGGCAGATGTCCACACAACAACCTCGGCGCTTAAACCGCTGATAAGCCATTGCATGACTTTTCTGCCCCCCCCCCCCCCCCCCCGGATGAAATTGAAATGGCCTGCTTTTTCTGTGCCTCTTTTGTGTCTGACTCACATTTCATGGCCCCTTTTCATTCATTTATTCACTTTATTTTAATTCCATTTTAATTATTTATTTTTTGGGTCAAAATTTTTAAAAGCAGCTCCAATCAACTGGGAAATGTAACAGTGACTTTGGTTGACCATCGGGCTGTGCTTTCAAGAGCACGCTGGGGCCACATTTCTTACCATGAGTCATTTTTTATTTATGTTTGTATGTATTTCTATATTTATTTAAGGTCATTTTCTTTCTTTTATCTCTTTGAACTGCGGCGGTACAGGGTAAGAACAAATTCAGCGTAAAGAAAGCTTTCGGTGGTACAAATTGTTGGTGTCGATCAGAATTGAATGTATCTGGGAGTGGAGGCGGGCTTTCATCTCCCGCGGCTTTCTCACTCTCTGTCACACTCGCCCCGCATAAAACAGACTAATGGACTCGTCATTATTCTTAGGGGAAAAGAAGTCCAGAAAAGCGTGTTGGTTTTTTCTGTTCTTCTCCATTCCACCTTCTAAAGCTGTGTACCTTGTATTCCGGATCAGGGTTGTGTGTGTGAAACGGGGTCACCAAGGGTATCTGAATGAACGCTTCTTATTGACTGCTTAAAAAAAGTAACCCTGCTCAAATGACCCAAGAGAAAATTCCCACCTGTGTTCCCTGCTTTTTGCTCCCGCCGCAGCGTTGAAAGACAGCCGGTTCCAGCTGGTCAACTTCTCGGACAACGAGCTGCGGGTCTCTCTGTCCAACGTGTCCCTCTCCGACGAGGGCCGATATGTCTGCCAGCTCTACACTGACCCTCCGCAGGAGGCCTACGCCGACATCACCGTGCTGGGTAGGCAAGCCTGAGCCACGCCGTGATCGCAGAAACAAACTGCTGCTGTGAGGCTTTCCATGGCAAAGGAAAAGCAAAAGTGGGTTCACTGCCTGTCAGCCTGGCCACGCCGGCGGGTTCCACTGCGTAACTCTGTGGCCCATGTTGAACCAGGTGGCCTGAGAGGAGTCTCAAAATGACTTTGTGTGGAGTATGTGTATCGAGCAGCACTTCCTGAATTCGTCGCAGTGCAAGTCCCCCAATTATGTAATTTTGTGTTACCGTCTGTTTCAAACTTCTTCTGAAAGGAGGATAATACGTTTTAAGCATTGACCTCTGCAGCGTGTAAAGTTAGCAGGAAGCCAAAAGCAGCGCGGCCCAAATTTCCTTGCCCAGGAAGGATTTAGTGGTGGTCATGGGGGTGGCACCTCTCTAATCCTTCCGCTGTTTGTTTGATGTCAGTCCCACCAGGCAACCCGATCATCGAGTCGCGAGAGGACATCATCAGTGAAGGGAACGAGACAGAGATAACCTGCACCGCCGTCGGCAGCAAGCCAGCCTCCACCATCAGATGGATGAAGGGGGACAAAGAGCAGCAAGGTCAGTGTCTATAAAAAAGGAGACGCAAGCTCCGTAAAGTTTGTGTTTCGCCTAGCGTTTCCCCGTCTGAGTTCCACCTCAGCCTTTCACATGGCGTGCCTTATATCTTGTCTTCAGGCAACCAGAAGTAAAGGCCGCCGCACAGATTTGAGTGTACCCAGTGCAATCGGTCGATGACTAAGTAAGCGTAGTAATTGTTAGAACCGTTTCTTTTTACTTCTGAATCGTCCAAAACTAGAAGCCGTGACTTGAGAAAGTGCTACTCCCACTCAACAAGTGCCGCCCACAGTTCTACCTTGTACTAGTTCCGTTGTGAGTCATTAGGCGGTTGTTAAATCATGCTTTTTCCGAAACCAGCTGATCGCACTTGAGGTGAATTTCTTACACACGGAAGGTCACTGTTTATCATTCACAGTCGTAGTGCATTGCTGCCTACGACATTCCAACCTGTGGTTAATTTTTTTTCTTCTTTTCAGATTAGCTTTTTGTTGTGTTTCTGAGACAAGAAATTAGGTTGACTTCCCAGAAACCAACTATACAATGTGCTACGTTAGCCTGTGCTGTTTGTAGGAAAGTAGAAAACGCTATATGGGAGAGGATTTCAACGCTGTTCTAGGAGGACTACTAAAATTAAAACGAAATTTCACATGAACATGGAAGCTTAAGCTTTTATTGATGTTATTTCATTGTTATTATTTGTTTTAAATCTATGCATGTGGTTATCAGGGCGTTTTATTAGATGGCCATTGAGGTCTATCACAGAACATAAGTCTCTGGTTTCTTCCGTTCTGAAGAATGGTTGACTGCTTTGGGATACTTACGCACTACCTTTGAGAATCTGTCTTGTTTAAATTAAGTATATTTTAAATTAAATGAGACAAATGGTGTACGGAGATGCAAAGGCCAATGGTTTTACTTGGAGACTGACTAGGACGAGCGGAGCGAATCTGTTTTTGACTCAGCGACATCAGAGCACTCGCAGGCTTTGAATTGCTTTTGACCTCCGTTCTGGGTGGATTTACTTTTAATTAAACTTTCCCTTTGTTCAACCTGTGCCCGTTTGCATGAACAAGCTTTTTGAAAAAAATTATGTAAACAAAATTGAAAGGTCAGACCTTCTGACTTTGGAACCCAAAACCCCGACCCTTCTGCGATGCAAAGCCTGTTATTTCCACCCTCTCTCAGCTCTTACCCCGCTTGTTTGGTGCCTCTTTTTAATGCTCTTGCTTTGTTCTGCCTGCTTCTGATGTATTCACACCTAAACCACCAGTTAAATGAAAGTCACCGAACAATGGAGTTACGCTACCTGCAGGTATTAATCTGTTTCCATGTGACGACTCGTCAAGAAACGGAGACTGTAGAGGGCGGGTGAAGCGACAGGCTGAAGCGAGGATTGTCACAGGCGATCTGCGGCTAGGACGGGGGAAAGGGACGATTTAAATGACGCCCCCGAGCCGTTTCAGCAAAAAAAAAAAAAAAAAAACCTTGCCGTGGTACGGGGAAAAAATCGTTTCAAGGAGGGGCTGAATTGCTCGATGGCGTGTGCGCTGTGGTCAATGTCATATTGTCTCTCTGTCGTCTTTAGTTGTCGTCTTCAGATTACATTCATTTTCTGGAACATAGAGGAGGCCTAAGTGGGGCCGGTACCTCAGGGAAGCCATAGAGACAGTTTATAGGGTTTTTGGGGTTTTTTTTGTTTCTTTTTTGTGTGTACTTCACGTATGAAGACTAATAAATTGCTTGTTTCTTTTTCTATAAAATGTGGTCTGAGATAATCTGTTTATTTAGAGCTGAAATACTCACAAGGCCTTTGGAAAAATAAATTATACAGATAAAGATGGGCATTAAGAACTTCTCTTCGTCACACTTTTAGAAGCAGTGTTCCAAGATGCTTACACCGCAGTATGTCAGTTTAGCAGCTACAAACTCTGGGTAAACAGACAGGTGACAGGCTGATACCATTGGCCCCTACTCGTAGTTTGATGTCCCTCTCACAGAATTAGCTTCTGATCGAAAAATGTTCTTTGTAGAACTCCTGGGGTGCTGCAGTCTTTTCTAGGTCTCTGAAAACCGAAGCGCAGAGAACCTTGAGGACAAGGTCACCTGAATTAATTGAGCCTGATGATTTATCTTCTTATGCGATTAAGAGTCCGGATGGGACAAAAATGGGGGCTATATCAGGAGCACCAGAGGCAGGGTGAAAGTGTTTTTTTTTCCGTTTTACCGTGCCTTGGGATTATTCACCTGAAGGCTCTGTATGTGTCAGGTTTTTTTTCCACCCCATTGTCGTTGTTGTCGTTCTCTAATCGTATCGGCTTATGCGTTCTGGTTTTTATAAGTGCAGAAATGGAAATTTTTCTTTTCTGATACAAAATAGTTTTCTTTAGTTTGTGCTTAAAGGATCAGGTTCAGTGTTGACTCGGTTCAGGGTTACATTTCGCTGGCAGGAAAATGCTGTGCCTTTGTTGAATGCTTTATATATTGTAATGAACTCTGATTCCTCTTTCGGACAGCATTCCTTTAAAGAGGTGACAGCATCTCCAGGTCCATTATTTCACAGCATGCGCGTGGCGTTCAGGACGATAAATCCCCAGTGTTAGTGCCGTGGGTCCCCGTCGGATCTGTGGCTGGAGCGATTTACAGCGGCAGGGTTTATTAGCAATGAATTAGTGCTGGGCAGGCCCGGGAACCAGAACCAGAATCCGGGTTTGTATTTTGATTTATTTTCATGGGACACATCTGTAAATGTCCTTCAGCATCCATAAACCAAGCCAAAGTTCACCCGTCACACATGAGATATGCAAAGTCAACACGTTTAAAAGAGCGCCCGATAAACTTAGGGGCAAAACGATCACAACATTATTTGTTGTGCATTTAAATTCTATTTTTCAGCTGTAGAACTCATTCGGAGGAGATTTGAGATAATGGCCATATCTGTCCTACATGCTTGGTATACACAACCGCCACTACCTCCTCGATCAAGAGCAGTGTAGTTATTGAGAATATGCACCTCGCCCGGAGTGAGGATGCCTCGTGTAAGTACCACCCAATGAGTCATCTCAGTCATTTGTGTTCTTCCCAATGTCAAGGAAGGGTGTCTGGGGTCAGAGTGGTGGACCACAGCCATTGAATCTCACTTCATAAAGCACAAATAAACCATCACTCTCACAACAGCCAATAAGTGACTCACAAATAATAGCCCCTCGACTGCAAACAATTTTCACCTGATTCACCTCCACATCCATTCTTTGGCACACCATTCTGTCGCACTGCAAACAAGGCAACTTTTCTGCAGTTCATTATCCCGGCACTGATAGGATGGTTCATTGTACTAGTGACATCCGGTTGTGTGTTGCATTAATTGGTTATTTCTGTTCCTGACAAGGGCAGGAAAATAACTGTGCGTGAGTGATCTGCCTGTATTTTTTAATTCATTTTTAAACCGAACATGCAATTTCAGAGAAGAATTGTATTACTATCACAGTGTGTTCCAGAAAAGCTTTATCCATCCATGTCAGCATGGCTATGTTTTTAGACTTAAAGTGTAATGGGAGGAGTCGGCTCTTGGCGTACTCTTTTGTGATAACGCCCTTCTCCCTTCAACAGCGTGGCGTAGATCTTAAAGTACTGGTACTGTTATCAGGAGTGGCGCTGTAGTGCCCTCAAACGAGGTATTTCACCTCAACTGCTCCAGTGAATGCCAAGCTGGACAAATGGGTAAAATGTCAAATTGGCTAAATTTGTAAATGCGAATGGTTCTGGATAATATAGTAAGCAACAGTGTAATAACGTTAATGCAATGTTTGCCCGCAGGCAAGTCGGAGGTGGAGAGCACGTACGACCGCATGTTTACTGTCACCAGCCGTCTGATCCTGACCGTCACCAAGGAGGACGATGGAGTTCCGGTGGTGTGCATCGTGGACCACCCAGCCGTCAAGGACTTCATGGCAGAGAAGTACCTGGAGGTCCTATGTGAGTGTGCCCCAGAGCCAGTTATATAACCACAGCACAGCTAAGTCCCAGCCAGGGTTAGCAGTCAATGTCATTGCATCCATACGTCTTTAGCAACCCTGAGTGAAAGTTTTCAGTAAAGTGAACTTGGGTAACCCAGTGACTGGGTAATCAGGGTCTACATGCTAGTATCTTAAACGTATGACAATTTTCCCACAATCCCCTGTTCCAGGGATTTATAGGATTTAAGAGGGTGGCTTGCATTTCCGTGCTCTGTGCGAAACGACACCCTCTGTACGTGGTGAAAGAATGGCAACCGAATTTCACACATGCGATGGACATGAAAAATAAGGGTTAACTCGCCCTTCTGCAGTCCTCACAGCCCTATTCGTTTATTCAGAGTGACTCTCTGTCTGACCTTTCCATATAAAAGACAGGAAGGATCTGCTCATCTCTAGCGTTTTGACATTTTGGTAATTTTGGATTACAGCTGATAAAAATAAAAGACGTGCTGCACCCTTAAACCGTCAGTCCAGATTCCTCACACCGTCTCCAAGTTCTCATTTACACCCGGCATCATCAGGCTCGGGTTCTTCACAATTATGCCTGTTTAAAAAGAAGACATTGTTTAAATAATTCAGCAAAATAATCCAAGGTTTCATGGATCTCGGTTTCCTGAAAAATAGAGAAAAACTTGTTGCGGATATTAGAGGAAACAAAAATGTACCTGTGTACGCAAGGCTTTTCAGACAGCACGGTTGCCATAGTGTTGTATGAAACATTAATTTCATGCAGTCCATTTTAAGGTGAGATACTGCTGAAGAGTGAAGGTCTCATCTGAAACACTGGAGCATATTCCAGTAAGGTAGCTACAGGAAGTGAGGGGCTCATCTGAAATAAAGCTTTGGATACAACTTTAAAAGTCATACCTGCAGGAATTTTGTGAAGAACATGCCTCTTCTCTCACTGCTTGACCCCAAGAGCGAGACGTAGGCCCTGACATGTTTAGAGACCACTGAATGCACAGACTTTGAATCGTCAGTATTAAAATAGCAAGATAATCTTGATTCAGTGGCCTGTATCATGAATGATTAAAAAGATTATAGTCTACCAAAAAAAAACATTTTGGAAAAATACTGCTGGTTCCCACAGTGCAACTAAGCTAACTTTAAACCTTAGGGAAATCGATTCAGCAGAAGACGTGGTGGTCTGGAGCGATAATTGCTGCCTTCTTGCTGGTTAATTACCGAAACGTTCCGGCTGTGTTGGTCAATAGGGCTTTTGGATGGAGAGAGGACCTGTAATGTCACTAGGTGTCAGTTGTTTCATTGCACTGCCAGTTTACTGCAGAGCATTACATTTCAGGCCCATGGAGAGCACACCAGCTGGAGCTAAGCCAAAGCCCAAATGCCTGTTGTCCAGGAAGGGTGGCTGGGATAAGCCATTGCTGTGCCAGCGTTCGCATCAGACGCAGATCCAGAACAGCGATAAGGCTTTTGTCTCGTACCTAACAACTCCCGTAGCCGTGCAAATATTTGTAACCACCTAACCGGCTACTTTTTCTCTTTGGCTGACTACTACAGATTACGGTATGATTTCTTTCTTTCCTTTCCCCTCTGCTCCGTTCTCCCTCTCCCTGTATAGCGCATAGGATCCTTTGTGAGTGCTCTGGGACCTTCACGAGTGAAGCTTTTGCCAGTTGGACAAGATGTGAGCTTGTTAGCGTTTTCCCTCAGTGGGAAGGGTCCACAGGAAAAGCAAAGACCAACAAAAAGCAGCCCTCTCAGGCCTGGCTCTTCTGCAGATTTCCTGAATGTGTGCTTGCCAATTAAGAAGCTATGTTGATTAATTTTTTTATATAAAGTTGCTCCGGACAATTGGCTGCATTTGTATTTCATTCCCTTTTTTTGGCAGTTCCCTTTTAAATCTGAAATATGAACCATCACTAATAGGTTTTTTTCCTTTTGAGAACCCTGAACTTCTGAGGCATCTATGCCAGATATGTGCGGCAGACTTTGTGCCTCAGCAGTCCTATATCACTGCACTGAATCATTCTTTTCTCCTCAGGAAAGTGATTTACGGTGATCGCGGCTGCGTCACTATTATTCGGTTTAGTCTCCGGCTGGAGTTATTCTTTTGCGTGCAGTGCTCCTGCAGTTTCTACAATTTAATCGCTTGCAATTTTAGTTGTGGGTGTGTTTTAGTCTGGTACTTCAATACCTGCTTTGTGACTACTCTTTAAAAAAATAAATAATAATAATTCCAACAGACTCTGTGCTCTCCTTGTCAGCTTTTGCACTGAACTTTTAGCTTGGTCTGTCCCTGATGTCGACGGGTTGTTCTGACGACTACGGGTCTTAATGTCTCGGTCAATGAGGCTGCTCACATTTCTACGTATATCACGTATTTGGCTCTCCCAGGCCAAACTGTCGGAGACTAACAATTGGGTTTTCAAGCACATACCCCTCACATGCCCATCACACCAGACCACTCGTTGATCCTAGGACCTGCTGATGATCCTAGGAGGTGACACCTGCCGCTTAAACAGGCAATGGTGCAAAAGCACAGGCCTTTTGCTTGTGCAGAGTGGCTGCTTCAGGAACAGCCCCAGCCACGTCCATTTACCTTGGGGGTTTTTTGAGGTTGGTTTCCCTAACAGTTTGCAGACTATTGCACAAAGGTGTCGTTTGGATGGTTCCACCCTTCATCATGAACGGAGAGTCCTAATCAGAGTACCTCCTGGTTCCCAAGCGGGACGGTGGCTTCTGACTAATTCTTTGGCAAGTCAACCTCTAGAACTGGTTCAAGATGTTGATGTCGAGGCAGCTTTTGCACTCCATCCATTCAGGCAACTAGTTTGTGACGGTGGACCCTTACTTTCACATCCCTGCAAAACTGGGCAGCACTCTGGACGACTCCCCACAAGTTCACCAGATTCTACTGCCTGAACGTTGTGGACTCACCGTGCCCTGGATTCGGAACGAGAGTGCCTTTCGCCTGATTATTGAGTCGAATGCGTGTGCATACATGGTGAATTTACATTGTAAGTATACTTTGTAATACTCAGAATGTAGGAACCATTCAGTTGTCCTTAAAACTACTAGGGAGAAACTGCAAGTGGTAGTTGCATTAGGAAATAGCATGACGCTCATGTTGAGAGCTTGTTGTCGCTAAAAAGGGAAAGAGTTTTTAGCGACCATGCTCTCTTGACACATATTCCGATGTGTGGTATGTGTTTTTGTGCATTGTTTAAAAAGTTTATTTGTCTGTCAAATGACATTGCTGAACCTGACATCGCAAACCACACAGAAATGAATAATAACAATAATATGTTTAATTAACAGTTGGATCACATTGGATCAAATTCTTTTTAATGTGGATGGATAACAAAATAGGCCTAAATGTTTACTTATTTTATGTCAGGTGTAGATTTGGCTCAGGTCCATTTCGCCCCCAATGCCAATTACCTATTTCCCCGTTCATTTAAGCAATGTTGACTTCCGCCGCCGTTCTCACATTCACCACAGTGTTATCGTCTGCCACTTTTTTTCCCTTCGTGTGTCGAGGCTGCGAACCTTTTTCAGAATAAGATGGGTTCTCGTAGACCTATTCCTATTAAGTTATACTATGGAATGAATTCCTTGTTTTGTAAAGTTGAGCTTTCTTGTGCTACCTGCCGCCATTGTATTTGCTTTAAAATATATTCCTGAGTCACTGACTTTCCCAGCGCAGATTGCAAAATCACGAGCGCAAGCAACGGTAGTTTATGAAATGCATGCATCGCACATCTCTGTGAGCTGCATATAAAATCAGCGTAATTACAAACCGGGGCCTTTTGGGGAATAACACATTAGTGATGGGTAATAGTTATATTTCAGGGAACCGGTTTTTTTAACGATAACCCTACGTAATTAAGTACCATGTAACTATGCATAAACACACCGCACGTGTGAGTACCTGTGTATTTCCGCAGTAACTACTATGTAAATACACTGAGATACTTCATGTAAAGAGACACTTAATGTAAAGTCTTTCCAGGCCATTTCAATTGGCTTAGCTAAATCATCTTGCTATAAAGCAACTTGCATCAGACGTCGAATTCAGAACCGCCTGGGCAGAAAAGGTATGAAAAATCAGGTCTTTTTTGTTTTTTTTCATGTAAATTTCCCCTGCATCAAATGATACTGGTGGGATAAAAGTACAAATAACTACCTCTGCTTCACCTCAGTAAAGCCTTATTTGCCTTTTAAAAGAGGCTTGGAAAGAGGGAAACCTGTTGCCTATTTATATTTCCTCTGAGCCAAAACATTAAATATGTTTCTGATTGTCACATTGCATCTACTACCAGCGTCTTTACTCATTGGTGCGATGTCTCCGCCTCCAGCTCAATGGAAGTCAGAATCTGGTAGAATGGTTCTCTAAATGCAGAAACCTTAATGCATAAAAAAGCTTGAAGAAGCCCTTTCTGGTGGACGCCTTTACTCTCCCTCTACCTGACGGCTGTCAGCGGGGGAGAGGAAAGCTCCTGATTGGCAGTCATTTTTTTACAGATCAGCAAGGCTTGTTACCGATGGACCATAAAGGTCAAATGAAAGCATACAGGTTGAATGCGCTGTTGACAAACTGTACTTGGGAATCAGACCTGTCAGGACCGCGTGTATCACTGCAGCAAAGATCAGTTTGGACCTTTATCCTGAGTAATGTGTGAGAATGTAACAAACTCAGCCAGTCTAATTGTGTGGCTAGTGATAGTAGAACTCAAAATGGTGTATCAACAAATAGGCGCAATATTTTGCCACCTGGCAGGTTTTAAGGTGTATACTGCAAAGAACTAAGAAGAAAACATTCGTTTTTTAAAGGTTTTTTAAAATTAATTCTTCACATGTGCTTTAAGCTAAATAATACCTCAATATCCTTTCCCTCTTAACAATCCTTTAATCAGAAATAGTGGCTGTTATGTAACGTTGCATCTGTTGCCATGGAATAGATTCCCATCTGATTCAGGGCTCTGTGCTAATCCGTGGGACGGTCTCTTTGCAGATAAACCAGAGGTGAAGATTGTAGTGGAGTTTCCTGAGGGGCTGACCAGGGAAGGAGAAAACCTTGAACTGACGTGCCAAGCCAAAGGCAAACCACAGTAAGATGCGGTTCTTCCACACATATATTTGTACCATGGAATTATATGATAAGAAAGAGAAAAGTGTAGAAAAACATAACATAAATTAAGATGTATACTACAGATCATAATCTTTAGTAAAAACTATTGATACTAAATGACACTACATTACCTTTAATTTCATATTTGTGAGACTACTATCATTGGCAAAACAAGAATGTGATCATACCCTTTGAAGTCCTGTATTTCTGGCTTTCTTTAAGAAAAACATGTTTAATATAAGAGTATGAAATGGTAAACTTCCAAAGAGGATTATAATCCATATGATCTGTGGAGGCTGGAAACCCTGGGACATTACGGTCAGAAGTGAATGTTAATGGCAAATCTTTCAGAACGGATGCTGGCGGTATGCTTATAAGATCCTTTGTTCCCGCCCCTGTGCGGACAGCAGTGTTAATGCATAAACGTCCCTATGCTTTCTCTGTTCTCTTCATTTCTGGTGTCCACCATCGTCGATATGGAGATCCTTTCATTGCGCAGCAGGTTGGATGCGAAAAGGAAAGGGTGAGGGGGGAAGTTCCTCAGTCCCCCAACACTTACCCTGCCAAGATACAAGCGTCAGCCAAATTCATTTACAAAGATGAAAATGCAATCAATACAGTGGGGGTAAAATTGGAAGTAATTTTCATTAGCGCCACTAGCGGTCCACAGTCATTACCGGCTGACAGTGTTGGTCCAGTAGGCCGTTGATTTGTATGCAGGTTCGCGCTTCGCTTTTCTTACAGCCCCCTCTCCTGTGTGTCTCCTTGGCTTTCAATAAAACACCTTTTTTTTTCCCTCTAGGTCATTTCCTTCGCTCAGTCTCAGGAATGCTGCATTTTTTAATGCCGCACATATATATTTAACCTCTGATTTGGGTTCCCCAGGTACCTCTGACGTGGAACTCGCGACACCTAACTCACAAACGCGAGAGGCTCACCGTGATTGAGCTCAACCAATGTTTGTTTTAGTAGTAATATATATATATATTTTTTTTTTTTGTCATGCCTTTAAAATGGACAGAAAAGAGTTTATACGCCAACAGTAAAACAAAACCAAAAAACTATGTGTGTCGTCTCTGGGGAAATATCCCCGTAGCCATCGTAGCTTGTGAGAGCATAACTGAATTTATAGTGATTTTCTTTTTTCTTAGTCGGTTTTGTTCGCCAAGTATGTTCTTTATGAACGGGGGGAGCCAGCTTGTGTTCTGGGGGAGAAAAGTCAGTCAGTCTACAAATGGTTTTGACATGCCAGTAATGCACTTGGCAACCTTGGTTTACAAAAATAAAATAAAAAACCTGTATTAAAATGAGGGTTCTCACACCATGTTGGTGGTAAGAAGTTGAGCAGAAACAACAATTTGCATTTTATTCCAGCTGGATCAGGTGCAGACTTAGGGATGAGGAAGGGTCTAGTTGAGAGTATGTCATGCTCTTTGCCATGCTTTTTGCTATTATAATTTTACAACAGTGTGAATAATACTTGTCTGTCTTTTTAGGCCTCAGCAAATCAACTGGGTGAAGGTTGATGATGATGTCCCCTCGCATGCTGTGATAACAGGCGCAGACCTCTTCATCGAAAACCTCAACAAGTCCTACAACGGAACATACCGCTGTGTGGCGTCCAACTCCATTGGCGAGTCTTATGATGACTACATCCTCTACGTTTACGGTACGTTTGTAGACATTGTTGAACGCCTTTTCCGTACCTCTCTCTATCTCTCTTTCCTTGTCAGATCTATTGGTATTCGTCTCCAGGTTTTCTATATCACTGACCTTCAATTATAGTTTCTCCCTTAAAGGACATTATGGCCTAATCTGACCACTTCTCCGACATTAGTTTGTGATATCATCAACTGAGTTAATCAGTCTTTACGAGAAACAATTCAACACCATTCCTGAAGAGAATTCTCACGCTTACAATGGAGCTTTCGTTCCACAGAGGAGCTGTTTTTACTAGCATTTACAATGAAAGCACAAGAGTCTGTAACAAAAGGAGCAAAACAAAAAGCTTGGAAAAAGGCTCAAATCAAGGCATTGTTTGTTTGAGAAATAGTTTATAAAGATAAGGCCATTTTAGGTAGTTTTTGCCGGAGATAAAATAGAACCGTGGTACGGGGTGTGGCGTAGTCCAATATGTCATTGGCCCAGAGTGTTGTTTGGTCCACTTTTCACACCCAAGATCCATGGCAAAGACAGGGGTGAAGAAAGAAAGGGAAATCAGGCACGTTACTGAAAGGCTTAACCGAGATTCCCCCCTCCGTTTAACCAGCTTGAAACATAATAGAGGCTGTCTATGGTTTTGATAACTTTGATGTCTGTCCCCTCTTTAATATCAGTGCGTAATTCGGCAGCAAATCATGTTGAACATTAGAATTGCTAATGCAGGACGCTGGGCCTGGGCTGTCAGAGCTTAATCTTGCGTCATGTTTCCTGACACCCCCCACCTGAGCACAGAGCTGTTAACAGAGCATTCTGACATGCAGAGACGTTTCCCGCACGGGCTCGAAAAGGCGAGCAGCCGTGACATCTGTTTGTACCGTGCACTAAATAATTACTCTTCGTCCATTTGGCTGGGGGAGGGGGTTGCTGATAATGAACACGGTGGCCCTGTGATCTACTGGCCACCCTGCACTGGGCAGTTCTGATAGCATGGTTCCACTGTACACCACCCATCCGCCATGCTCCAGTGTCCATTTCAGAAGTCCATTCCAAAAGGCCTAAAAGCCTTTTTGGTGCAGTTTATTTTACTAAAGATACGAATGTATTTTTTTTACAGAATACGCTTCAATATATGTATTTAGTATGTCGTCGAATAGAAATATGCATCTGCAATAAATTGATTTGATTTGATTGATTGTTTTTCATTTCACACAAATACATATATATATATATATATATATATATAAATTTCCTTTAGCGAGGGCAGTGGCGAAACCATGGGAGTGTATTGCAAGAGTAATGGCTGCATTTCTTTTTTCTTTTTATCACCCTGCATGATAGGCAGGCTCAAGACTGCTGTAGGAAAACGGAGACAGATGTGGGGTATAGGACTGGTGGGGTTTCTTTTAATACGCTTGTTTCTGAGGTTGGTGAAGTTAACTGATGGTGAACACAGCACAGCTAGGCCTAAACCCGATTACTGTGAAAAATGTATTTACTGAAATGCAGCTCCTAAAGCGCCCGTCCCAGAAAGCCCTGCCGTTGGAAATATCTACCTCCGCAGTCTAACCGGTTTATTGAGCTGTCCTAACCTAATAAAAGCAGCCCCTACCGCACAGCTGAGCTCGTATAGTGGAGCCTCCTGTCACTTTTCCTCTTTTCCATTCTGTGAAGCTCCTCTTGCAGCGGTTGCCGGGATTTCCTCCAGCTTCCATCGCACTGGAATCGAGACAACAAAGAACAGTTAAAGGGAAAATTAGATTGGGCAGTAGTGTCACACCAGGTTCAACTGGCACGAAACTGATGACAAAACTCAGAAACAATCAAAATACTTGACAAAACGGGACGTTTTTTGTTTTCACTGGGACAATGGATTAACTGGTTTGTCCGCTTAATATTTGCCGTGTTTTTATTAACACGTAAATGTCTTCCCTTGATTAAATAGGAAGAGTGATCGCTGCAGGTGTGCCTGTGGCTCCTAATAAGCTTCAGCATCATTAGCGTTGCCAGAGAAACGCTGCTTCTCCTTTTTTTTTTTTTTTCCCCCCTTAATTGGCAAACGAGGAAAGGGCTCATCAATCTTGTGTGTCATAACGTACAGCTGGCGGTTTCGAGACGCTGATTCTACTGGAGGCAGAGCTCATTCTAGGTCCGACAGGTATTACGTTTGACAGGGAAAGGGACCCACACGGACCACAGCCTGGTTCTTTCAGAACTATTGTAGATATCTCATATTTGACGAGAACGCTTGTTACTATTTTTCTGAAGTAACGTGTACAGGAAGTTAGATATTTATATATATTTATATATTATATATTTTGTTGAGTTGCAGGTGCTCAGCAGGAATATAAATGTAGAGCTTCTTCCATATTTCATACCCTCGGAGCATAGGAAATGTCTGGAAAACAAAATGTATAATTTTTACAATAGTGGAGTAAGGCCAGAAGCCGCATTGAACAAATAAGTAATTCTGGCCAACGTCAGGAAATAACAGCCAAGTCTCCCCCTGTAGTAATGGGGCCATTAGCCCGATTGTTTGTTATGCTCTATTACTCGGGGGCTGGTATTCGTTAACACTCCCCTTCTTGCCAGTCTGATTAAAGCCTCTCATCGCTTTGCTCCTCAGAACCACCCCAAACCCCACCCCCCGAGTGTGACAGTATGCGTGGCATGGACGTTTCAGGGAGGGGGGGCAGGGTTCCTTTCCCGCATTAGCCCACCCGGGTCCCTGGGAATATCTTCCTCTCTCTCGTGTCTTCAGGGATGTTGAACATCAACCGAACACATGTTTAATGAGCCTGTTAGCAGTGATTCACAATAATCTTTAGTAAACACATCAACGTGACACTCAGGTACTCTGAGCAAAGTTATAAGTTATAAGCTTTAGCGTTCGTATTGTATGTGTGGTTGTTATGTTTATATATGTTAATGCTTGATTTATTTAATATTTGCGTGCTCATCCGTTTAGGAGGAATAAAACCTTTTTTTTACTGCCAGGTTTTAATGAGCTATTGGCATGGTTGAGCCTACACATCTGTTGAGTTTTTACAGTTCATAACAAGTTGCTTTAAAGTTGCAAGTCTTCTTGTTGTCACAGAAGCACTGTCGGTCTCCTATGGTCCAATCACCTACGCCACTCATCATGCAGGCCGTATGAGAGGAGAGGCACATTCCTCCTGTCAGCACTATTAGCACCTTGCTGCATGTGTTGAAAAGGTTCATTTATAGCATACTAATCATTTAAATGTAAATTTTACTAACATATACCCTACATGGCCATAAGTATGCGGACGTATTTTACGTGCAACATCCCACTCCAAAATCATTGGCATTAATATGGAATTGGTGCTTTCTTTTCTACCATTGCAGCTTCCACGCTTCTAGGAAGGTTCTTCACTGGATGTTGGAACATTTTTGCGGGAACTTGCTTCCGTTCGGTCCCAAGAACATCAGTGACTGAATGGATTAGGTCAGGCACTGATGTTGGGTGATTAGGCCTGGCTCAGAGTCAGCGTTTAAATTCATCCCAAAGGTTTTCGGTTGAGTTGAGGTCAGGGCTCTGTGCAGGCCAAAATAACACCATTTACAGTTGACCGGGGCAGCTCTAGGACAGCAGGAATTTTTGAAACTGACTTGGGGAAAGGTGACATCCTATGACA
>JAOYSI010069810.1:0-22354 GCA_025775065.1 Hiodon alosoides
ACACACACACACACACACACTCACACACAAACTCACATACACACTCACACACACACACACACACACACACAGACACACACAGAAACACACACACACACACACACACACACACACAGAAACACACACACACACACACACAAACACACACCCATCCACATGCACACATACACACACGCACACATACACACACAGAAACACACACACACACCCATCCACATGCACACACACACACGCACACACACACACAGAAACACACACACACTATATAACGCATTCTGTCTGCATTCTGATTAATTCTGTTCTTTTTTACCCTGAAAGCATTATAAAATTCCTGCCTCAGCATTATAAAATATTAAGCAGCAGCACTATACTTGATTGGCACAGTACAAACTGCAAAATGGAGGCAAATACCTATCAGTAGTCTCTAAATAGAATAAAAAATATGTGTTCGTTCTGTAGAGAAAGTATTTACGCTTGACAATTTACTCATTACATAAAATTGTCCTATAAACTGCTATGCATTGTTCAAGCAAATGTATAAACCAGAAGTGGATAATAATGTCTCCATTGATATAAATTTGACAATTATAGCACAATTGATATCTCCGAAGGAGATAATCTGTTTCTATGGTTACCATAATCAAGTGTTAAACACACAAAAAAAGGAATGCTTACAGTGACCTGCTTATTTTTTCTGCGTCACTCTCTACAGACAGAGAAGCTCTACGCGCAATACATTTTTCATGCATTTGATACATTTTTTATAAACCAAGTAAAGTTTTATAAATAAATGAACAAAGTTTACATCAAGAGGCTGAGCTCAGAGCAGACGTAACGAGCAGAAGGGAGACTGACGGGGAATATACGGTCAGAGAACGGAGGGACGGGGAATATACGGTCAGAGAAAGGAGGGACGGGGAATATACGGTCAGAGAAAGGAGGGACGGGAATTATACGGTCAGAGAAAGGAGGGACGGGGAATATACGGTCAAAGAAACGAGGGACGGAGAATAAACGGTCAGAGAAACGAGGGACGGCGAATAAACGGTCAGAGAAACGAGGGGCGGAGAATAAACTGTCTGAGAAACGAGGGACGGCGAATAAACGGTCAGAGAAACGAGGGGCGGAGAATAAACGGTCAGAGAAACGAGGGACGGCGAATAAACGGTCAGAGAAACGAGGGACGGAGAATAAACGGTCAGAGAAACGAGGGGCGGCGAATAAACGGTCAGAGAAACGAGGGACGGAGAATAAACGGTCAGAGAAACGCTGAGCAAAGTTGTAGGAGTGGCTAAGGAATTAACAGAGCTCTAAAGAGGAGCTGAGCTTGAGGACAAGCTCAGGTGGAGTGGATGTAGTGAAGGGAAAGGGTGGAGGCAGGGCTCAGAAAGTGGGGCCATTAACTCCCTTTCAGGGACACAGTTTGATTAGGCACGGGAGGGAAGCGGAAAGATCTTAATTCTTACTTCGATTAAAACCGGCAGTGAGCTGATGTTTCCAGCATCTGAGGGCAGGCTTGTGTGTATTTCCGTAACTGACAGTCATTCAAAGCATTGATTTTGCATGTCAATAGAACGAAGTCACACGATAGCTCATATGTGAGTCTGATAAAGCTTAAAATAGTAGCAGGCTTCACAGGGGATCCGCTCAAGAGAAACAAATGCAAAGAACAAAGTGTTCAAGTGCCAGTGTGTTTTAAACCCTAATCGATTAAGGTGGCCTTCGGGGGCATCTAGACAGCATCAATCAATCCTGCCAGTAACCCAAACACTAAAAACCTCAATCACTTGTAGACAGTTGCAGAAAAGTTATTTGCTCCAGCAAGCCACTCTGACCTATGACCAAAAAATGAATTAAATGACAACAGGATGATGCAACAGGTTTGTCTCAAGCGTTTGTCTGCTGTTGTCGTTAACGTTGCATTGTTACAAATATTGTTAAAGTCTTACACGCATTATTTTACTTTTCTGAGAATTAAAACCTTTACAGTTAAACTAAAGCACCGCTAGTGAGGATGTAATTATGTCGGCAGGAATGTACAATCACATCTAAAATACTGCTGTTTTTGCTGTGGCTGCAAATGGATCTTCCAGCAAGACAATAACCTCAAGCACTCATAATGCTCCACAAAGGAATCAATCAATCAATCACATTTAAAAATAACAGTGTTAACCAAAGTGCTGTACAATAAAATAAATAAATATAGAAAATCTAAGAATCTAAGAATGGTTAATTAATCACAACATTTTGCAATTGCCATCTCAGTCTCTGCATTTGAACTACATTTGAAAACATACGTTTTGAATTGAAGAGGGCAGTCCATTACAGCAGACTGACGTATTTAAAGAATCAGGAAAGATTCTAAGAGGTCTAAGGTCCCTATCTAGAAATTTACTGAGGCTCTGCCGTTATCCTTGCAAGGAGAGAGTGCAGACCATACTGAAAACAAGTGTGACATTTATTTTTTTGGAAATAAATTTGAAAAATTGTTGATTCCATTGTATCATTAATAAATGAAAATGTATTCCACATGTTGGAAATATCAAGAGTGCCAATAATTTTAGAGGTTACTATATGTACATATTTGAATGTATTTTAGAGAGATAAATACCTGCTGTAAAATTGTGACAACAGCCCAGAGTTTTGGTTACTAGACATAACAATGGAAAAACATGATTAATCTGATGGAAATGAAAATAAGCTTCAGTGTGACACAAACAACTCATTTTAAAGGTTGACACCACTGAGTGTCAACAAGCAAAATACAGCAAAAGCAATCCTGTATCAAATGTGTTTTGTCTGTAGAGTCATAAAAAGCTTCAGGAACTTAAGAGAATGTGGTCACCACTCGCTGTGAGGAGAATAGTTTGTGAGGCAACCACAAATCTACGGCTAGACCTCCATAAACATCTGACATCATCAAGTCTCAGAAAGTCTCAGAAATGTCTTAATGTTGACTGCATGAATATTGTGTTCACAGCAGAGTTGCAGAGAATAAGTCTTTCCTGGAGGCTCAACACGACAGGAGTCTTCGTGGATTTCCCAAACTGCATCCCAACGTGTCTTATTGTGAGATGAAACAGAAACAGAGCTTCACGGACATGCTTACCAGCCTTATGTCTGGCATAGAAAAGGTGAGGAGCATACTGAGATAAACATCATGGCCACTGTGAGATACGGGGGCGGTTCTATTTTGCTTTGGGGATGTTTTGCATCTTCTGGCACTTGTTGGCTTCTTGTTAGAATACATGGAACCGTGTACTGAAGATTGTACCAGGACATTTTGGACATAAAACCTCTACCATCTGCTAGGATTGAAAATGGTCACACTGTGTCTAGCGAGACTACAGACCCGAGCACGCATTGAAATGTGCAAAGAAATGCCTAATTGAATACAAAATCACTGTTCTAAAATACAGGTTGTCTATTCTTGATGCAAAAGGTGTACGTCCAAAGTACAGATAGCAGGTGTGTCAGTCCACAAGGTGTGTTGCTCTCTTCGTTGCATTATAATAGAGCTAGTTTTCAGTTTATCTGAGCATTAGCAATTTTTGTCACATTTATTAAAAGGTATGAATAAATACGTAGGGCGCTACGTTTATCAGTCTTTAAAATTTATCCTCGGACGTGCAATGTCCAAAATCTCTGGGGTTTGTGGGTGTGTTTCAAGTGGTTACATTTCCTTTGCATTCCACAGATTCTAAATTCTAACATACTGCATGAGTTTCATAACGAGAAAATGCAACAGACACTGTTTATTTGCAGTTTGGTCTCTGCCCTTGGTCTCTGCCCTCTGTACCTTTGTATTTTATATGCATTGTAAAACATAATGTGGGTGAAAACACGTTCAGAAATAGCACTGCTGAAACCGAAATGCGTTAAGGGTTTCACCATTCTGTCAGGGTAGGGCGTAAAATACACCCCATGACATGCAGTCTGTGAAAGCCTCTGTGAAGACCTAATGTGCATTGTTAGTATCTCAGTTCGGTTGTTTACATTTTGAAAGGTTTGCATTATTTGTGATCTGTTCAGGGTTTCATCTTGTTTTTTTCCACCAACATCTGTGTTCAAAGGTAGCTATCATTCAAGTTTTGTTAAAGGAAAAAAATAATAATAATTCCACCACCATTTTTGCAGGAAAGAAGGACTGTTTTCTCAGTGCACCAAGCAGTGCTAGGGCTAATGTATTACTATGAAAAGAGCAAAAGGCTGAAAAATATGCCCCTCTGTTTTACATTTACAACATAAACAATCTATCAGTCATTTAGCTTTCCTGCAGAGGAAATAAATGTCCCCATTTTGACAAGGCCTGAATTATAAATGACAAGCTGGTTGTGAGAGGAAGAAGATTGTCCACAGAATAAAAAGTGGTATAGGTTTCTCGTAGCGACGGGCCTACTGTATGACTATGCAGCATTTCTGGTCCAGTAACTTTCTTTAACCCGTTTGGACTCCATATAAATTACACTGTAGGTGAATAATCGCCCCTGCTGACACCTCTGAACTGAGCCATCACTACACCCCTGCAGTGGAATCATGCCCACGTTTTGTCTCTATTCTTGCCTCTGTTTCCTGCAGCTCTGTCGCTGCACTACGCCGGTACCGTCCTGTCCCTCAGAGAGCGCCCCCTGCTGCTAGGGTCACACAACACAAATTAATCACATAAAAAAATGTATTCTGAAGACGCACATTAATGCAGAGATGCCGTGAGGAAAAAGAGCTCAAATTGATCAGAACCAAGTGGGACCCAATAGCCACAGCTCCAAATCTCCACGCTGACATCACCCCAGCCCGGACTTCCTCCTCCGGTAATCACCCTCCCATCAACCAAATGAGTTCACCCCGGGCTGTCCGCTCTGCCCCCGAGCAGCAGGGATTCATCACCACCCGCCAGCCACCAAAAGGAATCCTTGATGATACAATCAAAGACCGCAACCGCTGGGGACCACGACTGAAAACTTCTCCCAGGGGCCAACTACACGGAGGTGCTCCATACTGCAGTGATAGATTTACAGCTCTCCACATGTTCCTTAAGTGAAAAATTTTCCCAGCATCCCCTGTTAACCAGCATTATAGCGGTCAAGAAAAGTATGCAGTCCAATTTAACTCCGTGCACAGAACAATCAATGTATTTTAGTTGACGGTGACGATATAGGGTTTGCTTGTGAGAGGTTATACGAGGTGAGCTCACAATTACTGGAGGTGGTCAAAATCAACTTGAGCTATCAGAATAACGATTACTGTTTAAAACAGCATGGTTCCTGTTTAGCTGTTCTAAAAAATTGCACAAATTTAACGTGTTCCAGGTCAATTACTATTTTCTTTGGAGACAGACAAAGCAACTCTCTAGAAATACCTCTTTGGTACTCAACCATACACCATTCAAAAAGAGACCCAAAGCATTATAATAATTGGCCTCCACCAAAGAGGCTGTTTGAATCCTCTTGTTCAGTCTTGTGTGAGTTGGTTGTTAGAGGGGCAGCGTGTGCAGGACTCTATCACAGTCGTGATTCACTAACAGAACCATCCGCCATTACACCGGGGGATGACTTGGCAGTGAGATTTCATGATCAAACAATCACAGCTAAATTACAGTGTACAGGGTTCAAGCACAAAGCAGAGAGTTAATGAAGAATATAGAAAGTGTGTCCCCAAAACTGACCCTGCCACAGAAAATTACGAGAGTGTGACACAGTTTTTTTTTTTTTAATGAACTGGGAGTCTCACTCCAGCTTGCACTGTCCATGACGGCCTGCAGGGAGAGACTGTCAGACATCTGGATCTCTGGCACGCCGCCCAACTCTGACCAATGGCACACTTTTAAATTAGAGGCCAGATTAACACTCAGAAGTACAGAACGCCATGTGGCATGCGGAGAAAGGTGAGCTAATGAAACAGCGGTGGCTAAAGGAACCTCCGGCTATGTGAGCCGTGCGCTTGTGTTCTGAAGCGAGAGTACATGGCCGTATCTGGCATGGACGGAAACGAAAACCGCAAATTTGAGTTCCAAACCTCATTTTCTGGGCCAGTGTAATTTGGATCAGACTGAAACTGGGACATTGACAGAGACAACTTAAACCCTCTCTCCGTCGTATTTTGATATGTGCTTTGCGAACAATATTTTCTTGTATCGATATTTGCACAGTACTGGGTTATTGGCAAGTACAATAATGAGTGTGTCTTTTAGGCCTATGTCTCACTTTATTTTCATTTAGCTCACATTGGGTGTAATTCTGCATTCTTGAGAGTTTTCAGATACTGGCCTTTGGTGTGCATTCGGGTGAAACACGTGCAATCAATCAGCGTTACTTGTTTGTGGTTTGGTATAAACGGTAGGATTGGTGTGATGTGCCTTAGAGTAGATATTTATGGCCTTTTTGAGCACCTGATAATCTTCCCATAATAAATATTTAATATTCAGATTACTGGATTGTTTCAAGTGATGGATCACTACACACATACTACACAATCATAGCACACACCGCATAGGCAGTGCTTTTTACATTCCTACCCAAAACACTAGAATGAGAACATTTCGTTTTTTCACCAAATTACACTTAATAGCTCCAGAATGGCTCAGCTGGTAAAGAACTGAGCTGACTGAGCTGGATTTGGGAGGTTCACACGTCATTTACCTATTGTGACCCGCAGAGTGCGGCACGCAACTGGCAGAGCGGAAGATATCTCGCCTTGTGGCAAATTAATTTTGAACGTATTTTAAAACCTTGTTTTCGAAATTGTATATAGCCAATGGTGTGTTACATATAGCCAGTAAAATTGTCCAGTAGGGTGCACTTTAAAGAAGAAACCAAACCAAGAAACCAAACCATTGCTGTAATGTTTTTTTTTTTATCAAGTTGTGCTGCTTGTTCTTCAGAGAAATGTCAAAAAAAGCCCATCCCTGTTAATATTTAATCTCATTAAGTATTTAAAAACAAGTGTTTGTGAGTGGCCATGCTTAGTATCAACACCAAATATGTTATTGAGACTACTGAGGACAATTTAATATGGCAATGTAGATCCCTCATTTGGGTCAGCTCCCAATGTAGTTACTTCCTAGGGACAAGTGGACAAAGGCAACACTCTAAGACACTGAGAAGACCAGACAGACACCTCTTGAACGCATTTTGGCGTATATATAAAAAAAAACGTTATAAGTGTCCAGCCTGTAATAAAAAAATAAAATAAAATAAAAAAGAGTGTCTGTTATTACTATTTTATTATTATTATCAGGTTAGCGAATTCCTTGTCAAAGTATCGTTTAACTACTTAAATATCTGTTGCGATTTAGGGCAGTGCAGCGTTTAGTTTAAGTTATTGAAAGGACAGCCTCCATTAGCACTGTAGCAATATAGGCCTACCGCATCAAACAGCTTTCTAACCTGATTCAATTTATAATTAAAACATGCTGCTTAACAACGGTGCATCCATGGCAACAGCTCTGTCACTAGAACATGGTAAGAGCCACGTTTTTATCTGGCTTGTGACACTGCTTAAAAAAAAAACAAAAAAAAACAATAACGCAAAATAGAATAAACATTTTGAACCATCCATGCCAATTTGAGAATGCGCCAGTATACCTGAATTCAAGTGCAAACTCACAGCATGTATATAAAAAGCAACATTGCTTTCAATTAAAAAAAAAAAAAAAAACTTTAAAACGCCAACACATTTAATTATCTCAAACCTGCCCTCTTGTGGCTTTGAAAGAATACGTTAAAAAAAACTGTTGATTAAGATAAACACGCCAAGGGAATGAAGAATGGCTCCTTCTTAACGACAGCAAGGAGGAACGCTTGGAGTTTAGTTGGACTGTGCACTTTCACTTCATTCGTTCCACAGGAAGACTTCCTAACCTTTCCCGTGCATTGACCGCTATAGGCACATAATGCCAGTCATGGTCAACATTAACATATGTCTACGTTTGCAAAAAAATGCAAAAAAAAAAACTGTCACTACGTGCTGGGCCATTATATTTCAGATTAACTGTCAAGTTCTCAGTATGGTCACATTTACAAAAACAAAATCTCTGGGGCAAGCAGTTACTGTAATGTGCTAAACTACACATAATATTCCCCCTTCCTTTAGCAAAATATTTCTAAAAATCATTGTTGTCATCTTTATACAGAGGTTCTGGAATGAAAAGCACTGTTGAAATACTTTACATATTACAATAACACCTTTGAAGGCAAGTGAATAATTATATTCTGGATCATAGACATTACTCAAACAGAGAACTTTCCCTAATGTTAAAAAATAAAATAAAAATTGTGGAAAGATTCGTTTTTCCTAGCATTTCTCCATGACTTTTCATACACATTCCACTTCATGGGATCATTTCTATTTAATCAGACAAGCATGCAAGTCACGTCTGATGAAAGCGCTAGTCCACACAATTACTGCAACAGCGGCATGAAAGTCTATAAGATTATTATTTACACGCCTAAGTACAATAAGAAAACATGACAGACAGCCGCCATTGGCTCGAAACAAGCGACCCGTTTCCATACTCCCTGTAATGCATTAAAGGGTATCTAAAATCACAAACAAATCTTTCACAAATATCTATCGTCGGGGGAATATAGTAAATTGAGGTTGAAAATAAAACGTGATGATTTAGCCAACGTATCTAATTTTATGTAGTTTTATGTAGTTTTATTATATAACATGCGATGTCTATAAAAGGAAACGGTTTAATATTTGGACCATCTAAGTATCACAATCAAACCAAAAATATTACAGTGTTACCGTGCATCTAGTGCTCGGGTATTCATTCAAATGCCCAGAAAATATATTATTTTGTGACCTCCCAAGTAGGAATATAATTAAATGGCCGTTTTTGAGACACGGTTTAACGGCTGACCCGAACAAGACCAAAGGCCATCTTAACCAGAGGGCTGTAGAGAACTACTGCGCTAAGGAAGACTCAGTCTGAGAAATTTAATTAGTTTTACACATTTTCCTAATGCTTCCAGAGCCGTGACGCTTAAAATAACTTCCAAACACCAGAATAAATTACCACTGCTCCTTAGACATCGAAAGAAACCATCCGCTAAACGCCTTCGTACACTTACGTTCACCTGCCAATCTTGCAGGTCATTTCCAGGTTGTCTAAAGCCGTTACACTCCTCACGGCTTTTATTGTAACATTTCAGCCAGCTCACCTTATGCAACCTAGCACTGGTCTTTTTTTCTCGAAAATTGGGGTTAATCAATATTAGAATGCAAGTTCAGCAGTAGCAGACGGTTCCACCGACTTCACGATGGTTCATTCATTTACACTTCTGTTTGTTGTGGTTTCTTTATTTTATTGATTATATCAGACAGCACATGAACATTGTGAACCTCTGGATAACTTACCAGTGGTTTCCACTATTCCCTCCAGGATCACGACAATTTCAAACTGCTCGGTTTGCATGGATCTCTGGGAGAGTTCGTAGAACGGGCTTCTGCTGTCGATCACGTGACAGATTGTGAGCGGCGAAACAAGAAAGAGTTGATCCGCCCCGGTGCTGAAGCCCACGTCCAACTCCAACTGGTCCAGCGGAAGAAACTCGCCTTCGGGCGTCTGCCGAGACTATAAGCAACGTGTACGGAGAAAAGAAGTTATCATTGGAACCCATTAAATTTAGTGAGCCGTGCCGACAGACTTTCACGTTTTGTTATAGATCAACGTGATCAAAAAATTGTAAATAATAAAGAATTCCGATACAATTCCAGGGTTGGTTTCAAATAAATGAAAATTTCACAAACATCGAAAATGTTTTAATTAAGCTTTTCTCTTTCTCTCGGAGAAGTTTTCAATAATTAAGTTTGATATCACTAAGATCAATCGGTAACAAGGTTTTCTATAACAAATACACCAATCAATCTAATGTCATTTAAAATTAATTAATTAATAAATACCATTTTAAATTAAAACTGTTTATGTCTGACTAAAAACCACGCTATTTGACCTAGTTTATATTTTATCATTTAACGTATATGCATTAATACAATTAAGCAATAGCTCATAAAATTAAACAATACGCTATTAATGAAAATAACACTGTAGGGAGTTCTTTCAAGACCGTAAAAAAAAAAAAAAAAAAGTACGATAAGTACGTCTCAGGCCCATTCGATCAATTTGTCTCTGGCCTACTTCGGATGGCATTAGTTGGCTTACACATAGGTTGTTTTGTAAGATTCAAAAGGTTGCAGGCAGCGAGGAGTAACACTTACTTTTAACAATTTGCAGCGGATCTGTGCCGAGACCATATGGCTATTGCGCAGGTTGCCAACCCTAAACATGAGGGTCAGTTTCCCGTCTCGCATCGAAATAGCCGCGTGCTCGCTAAACATCAACGTCTCCGCTCTTTTCTTGGGCTGAGACATCTTTATGAACATACAACCAATCAAAAAGGCATCTACAATTGATCCGAGGATGGACTGGAAAAGAAACAGAATAATCCCTTCGGGACATTTGTCCGTAATGTACCGATAGCCGTAGCCAATTGTAGCCTCTGTCTCAATAAAGAATAAAAACGCCGACGGAAAGTTATAAACATTGGCAACACACGGCGTATACTTGTCGTCATGGGCTCTGTAGAGATCTCCTCTTATGTACGCTATGACCCACCACATCGAGGCCATGAAAAGCCACGCAACCGTGTAAGTTAGGACAAAGATGAATAAATTCCAGCGCCATTTGAGATCCACAAGAGTTGTGAATAAATCGGAGAGGTATCTACTGGTTTCACCGCCCAGGTTTCCATGCTGGACGTTACATCGTCCGTTCTTGTCCACGAAGCGCTGTCTCTTTTTCTTCTTCTCTGGCACAGGCTGATTAAACCCAGACCCACTCGAGGAAGTGGTCACTACCTGGTAATCGTCCCCAAATTTCTTTCGAAGTGCAGACATAATACGATGAAAACCGTTTGAATCCTTAGGATTCGGTTTGTAGTCCGTTCCCTCAAAGTACTTTAATTCCCTAGCCACAGTCGTCCGTCAGGTGTGCGTAAATGGTCAGACTATCCAAAATAAAAAACAGAGGGAATGGTTTAATTGCTACCGATAACCTATTAAAATTATGAAAGAAGAGTCCACCGTATATTTAGACTCCTTGACCGCCAAATTCCAAACGGGCCAGCAACAAGGAACGCATAAACACAGGTTTTGCGACATAGACTAAAATGAAGATCTCGACATGTGTCAAGTGTCCTGTTTAAGAGTAGCAGAAATTCGTCCAGCGGTTCCTGTCTAATAGCAGCAATTTAAGCGCCAAATGCTGTGTTATAAGCGGCACCGAGCTGATCGGGTCATCTCTGGTCAGATTGCAATGCCGAGAGTTTGGTTGGAGAGTTTTGGTGCTTTGTTTCAAGTCGACACCTCAGGTTCAAAGTTATAAGCGTAGCATGGTTTAATAAACCCACGATATTTCCCTTCAATTGAATGAACATAAATCTCATTGACAGCCAGAAAAATGGGATGGTTTTGGCTAAAAGGTTCCGTACATCTTCCGTGAAGGATCAGATACGCATCGGTGTTGGACACACTTCTGGTCCCGAACCGTCGCTCTCCTCTTGTGTACATTAGACATTCATTGCTTCAAAACATAAGCACTAAATAGCGGGAATCTGCTTAAAATTTGTGTAATTCCAACTAAGTTCCCACTTTTTTTCGAGGAAAACACGAATGCCGTTTTCTACTCCTTTTAGTTTTGTTTTGTTTTTGTTTCTGGAATCCAACGGAGCCTCCGTTTTTTAGGTGAGTGAGACTCAGACAAGTCAGCGTCGTATTTCCCTGCTCTCACCCTCTATATACGTCGCTCCTCTCATTCTCTGTACGGCTTCTGCGCACTGCTGAGACAAACTACTGTGCCTTGTCAGGCGGAACCCACATAGGACCTTGCTTTTTTCCTCGGGAGAAGGGGGAGGGCTGTATATGTAAATTTGCAATCACTGTTAAATTATTTAAACGCATTTTTTCTTAAGAAGACTTAACTTTATTGAGCATGTCATGTGTCTGCGCACACCCTATTGAATTGATTGCTTTTAAATTGGCTACGGCTAATCAATACAACGATCAAATATAATTTTATTGCGCTTTAAATTTTGTAACCGGGCTCTAACGCTTGACTACAAGTCAATGTAACTAGCGGAATCGTTTCTCTTAAAAATTCGCGTAAAACTGAGTAGTATTAAATGTTAATTGGGCATCACAGGTAAAAGCACTTTTCCTACATGGGCCAATTTATACTGGTTGTAAATTATCAGCTGTTTTGATTGCACTCATTATTTTTCCCCATCAGTGTTTCAAGGGTGAAGTTAATTTTTATATTAATAATAGCCAAGCATTTGACCTGTATTTCTGCACTGTTCTCAAATTTTTTTGTTGTTGCTGTAGTAGTCTTTTCATTAATTGTGGGCGAAGGATACATTTTGTTCATATTCCATCCGGAACGAAAAAAACCTCCCCGCCAATTTCTCTTGCCATTATATGTAGGTCTACACCTCATTTTCTTTCTGTAATTAGGCTGCATAAATATTTACTGGCAAAAAGTGTTAAATCTGACATTTCAGCCACCATTGCATGTTATGTTGGGGTGGGCTTGGGTGGGTGCGCACTTAAAAACAGCCCTTTCGAATTTTGTAATACATTGTCTATAACAATATATAACTAAGATCAACGCTAGGATGAAGATAAGTAAACATATTGGTAATTTGAGGTTTATACGACTTTTAATAAAAAGTCGTTATTACTTAGGAATGGAAAAAGTCTTGCAGTTCTTATTTATTTATTTGTGCAGACACATATGCTAGAATATACAAGTGTTCAAATAATGTGTGGCTATCAAGTGAACATCGCAAAGGTGAAAATATTAATGGGATTTTAAAAGTTTATTTTTTTTAGCTTTCGTGGATGTGATCGCATTTTTCGAATGCTCTACGTAGTCTGTGTATCGTTAGACTGTCCTTTCCCCGTACTAACACAGTTAGCTACTGTAGCCTTAACATTGACAGTTTACATTGACAGTCGTTACACAATGGCATAATCCTGGAATCTTTAATGGAGGAGTTATGCCAGGTTTCTCGTTGGCTTGGGGTACCATCACGTAGTGCGTGTTCGACGTGAGAGTCGGCACTGTCACCATAGGTTGTTTTGGTTTTTTTGGATGAAAATATATTTTACATTTTTTACCGGGGTTTGGCTGAGACTGGCCAACCATGTTTTCTGACACCGATGACAGGCTGTATCTACCGGGAATATCTGCCGGAGATGGTCAATATCCCATGATGCATCACAATGCATCATGGGACCCCCTGCGTCTGCTGGCTTACCTTCCAGCTGCGTTTTCAGTTACACCTTTTCTTAAATATCTACCTGTCTAAGAGCACAAGACAAGGGTAACACTCGTTTAAAGGTCGACTGATTAAGTGATCTCTTGGAACACAAACCAGCAGACAGAGGGGTGCATGAGGACCGGAACTGAAAACCGTTGATGGAGCAAAAACATTTCTCTGACAGAGCTTTGCAATAAATGTTCCACCAGTGCAGGGTCAGGCATACATAGCCAGCCCCTGGGGTCCTCGTCCCCGGTGACAGTAATAGGGGCAATAGTTTCTACTTGTTTGCCCGTTTCTCCCTCTTTTAGAATACAATCTACACGTATTTGGGATACATTCCATGCATATATAGTCTAACCAAATTAATAATGGCACAATGACAGTGAGCATAACTCTCTTCCTTAAGCACTTAGTTTTATTGTTTGTTACGCTAATTAACATGCACAAATGAACAGATCACCAGCCAAACTGTGTGTTTTCGTCTGCGCTTTTATATGTGAGCATCAGCGAGAGATTCCATTCCCTCTCCCCATTGGAGAGAATGAAAATATCTTGGCACCAATGCGTGTCCTCGTTGAGGCCCGCAGGAGAATAGCTAAGAAAATAGCAACAGGAGAAAGCAATCTTAGATAGGCCATGCCACTGTCGATGGTGTCTTAATGAGTGCGGGGTTAACGCCAGGGTGACCCCCTTCCCCATTAACGAGAACGAGCCCTTCAGACTCCGTGTGCCAAGCTGAAGTTATCGACGTGGCTGAACGTCATCCACATTCCTGCGCCGCGGTTCTGTTTTTCTAATTGTCACATAGGGGAAGTGTCAAGAGCTTCAGTACCTTTAGACCTTCTGTTCTTACTGGAGGAGCGCGCCGCTAAAGGGCATGGCGCTTACAACAAACATGTCATTTCCTGTAACGGCGGGTGCTTTTTGTTTTTATTGTAACTGTTAGCAGTGCGCTAATTATGAGGCTGTTTACATCCGCAACGAGCGATAGTGAAAGTAGCAGGAATTATATTCAGTATAGCGCTGTTGCTATATAGCTCTATATGAACACAATGGCTTAGCTGAAGCTGGATGTTTCATCAATTCACAGATCTCTGCAGATGAGTTTGCAACGTCTATTTCTCCGAGTAAATGATGCTAAATCCTATTTTGTGTTTTATATTATGACAAACAGTTTTTCATCGGTCCAGCTAACAATCGTTGCTCGTTGTCTCGTAGTCAGTGAACTGCATGAGTTTAGTTTTAAGTGTGGGGGACAAATAGACATTTTTGAGTGTCTGAACCAATTGCATTGGCTCATTGGAGGTGTCTATGATCACATCTCCGATGTACTGAATATAAGCATGAACAATAAAAAAAAAATGTGTCTACACACAACTACATTAACGCCAACCTCAGAATATGTCTGTGACTAAGTGTCTGTGACCCTGCAGTACAGTCAGAGAGTGTACGGTACCACAAAAAGCTGCCATTCTTGTCAGTAGCCTGACAAGATTAGTAACAAGGAAATCACCAACAGACCATCTGAGCAGCAATCTCTTTGATTATGTGATCCTTCAATCAGGCCACCAATGGAAGAATTGTATTTTTTGTAGTGTATAATTCACACAGAAATAACTGCGCAGATGAAAAGAAAAATGTATATTGTGAATACCTCTTTTCATTGCAAATCATGGTCATTATGCAGAGATGCTTGCCTGAGTCAGAGAGGGCAAGGCCCTGGGTTGAAATGCACTAAATTAGATTATTATGTCACTCATAAAGACCGTATACACAATGTTTCTGTGATCTTAGTTTGAATGCAGTCAAGGCATACTACATACACGGCACTCCTAATATATGACTGAAGACACTGACATTGATGAGTAATTGTGTAATTCATTTCATTTAAAATGGATTAGGTGAGATCTGATAAGCCAACTTGAATTGATTAATAAATCGAATCAGCATAATCAATTGCAAATACAATCATCCAACGTTTTCGTCACCTGGGAGGCTTGCTTGCTTCCTGTGCATAAATCTCATGTCACAGCTAAAATGTTAAGACAACATTTACAAACAGAGCTTAAATGCTCTCTGCACTTTACAGAGTTAGCTGCTCGAACTTCTAACAGGGTACGACTGTGCCACTAACTATAATGCAAATCAATATTGAAATGCTTACTGAACAGTCTGAATCAGAAAATTTAACAGGTTCTTCAATGTGGATCGGGTGCAGACAGTATGAAAAAATACTCGTAACCAAACCAAATTCTATATGTGTTTCATATTACTTTCGATGCTAATTACCAACATGTTTCCTTGTTGTTTAAGACGTCTTGAAATCCACATATTAATGTGTGAGATTCCACAGCAACATCTAACCGATTTATTTTTTGGTGCCTGAATTTCAGGTTGCTGGTGTGTCAGTCACAGAAAGGGCAAAATTAATGTGTCAAGGGTTTCAGTTTTCAAAAACTCTGTAGGCGTACGCCAAAGAAGGGAAAAGAGGGGTGGCAGGTCAAAACTCATCGACAGAAATAGAGGAACGCTCAACAGGACAGTTGGTAAAAACAACCAAAACAACGGACACAAAAATGACTAGTGAACTGAATCTACACCACCATAACACAGTCGCAATAAACAAACTACTTTGTGGCCATTCGGAACGTGCTTGTAACCGAGTCTTGCAATGTGAAGCAACGCATAACCTGGAGCAGTGAGCAGAAAACATTGTCTTCTAAACAGTGCAGAGCAGTAATATGGTCTGATGAATGTTCTTTTACTATTTATCCTACATCTGGGCGGGTTTATTTTTGGAGAAAGCCAAAGGAATCGTTCAACCCAAACAGCCTGTTCCCAACAGTTAAACATGGTGGGGGATCTGGTATGATATGGGCAGCCATCTCGCGGGAGTCATTATTACTCTGCATGGTAGAATCACGGCCGAGGAATGCAAAGGTGCACCCTATGGTGCAAACCTTGTGTCCTCAAGACATTCCCATATTTCGAGATGATAATGCCCCCATACAGAGGGCTAAGCAAAATTAATTACACACCACAAAGTTTAACTTCTTAATGTTATAAGAACTGAAGGTAAGAGAGGCGTCACGCAGCTAAATATAAAATATTTTTTTGTAATGCACACTCCAAGTGCTTTTGAAAGGGGGTATTATTCTTTTCTAATAAAACGTATATTGTCGCCCGACGATAAGATGTAAAAATGGGAAACTGAATGAAGTCTGCCATATGTTCAGCCCTGAGAGTAAAATTCCATAGCACGTCTCTTTAAATCAAGTCGATTAAATAGCAGGAGGTTTTGGTAGGGTGCTGAGTCTGTGGATAAGTCCGTTTCCCTCTCTCTCCAGGGGCATCGTCCTTGCCATGAGGCACCGCTCAAACCAGGGCAACACGGTGCGGCTTAACATGTGGCGTTTCCATGTTTTCGGCCCGCGGTCTTTTAGCATGCACATGTTTAAACACGTAAAAGGACAACACAGTCTTTCAAAAACTATCATTTTGTGCTTCGATCTAATCATACAAAGCAATACGGTATGCAGTGTTTAACTACAAGGCCCTGATCAAGGGTCTATAACTATTTAAGCCAAGTCCTGTTCTGGTACATGCTTTTCCTCAACACTTCAGCCGCTCGACCCTGAAGAACGCCAAGACTTAAGCGAAAAAGTTTGAGACCCAACAGATTTGGGCATTTATAAAATTAAATCATTCTATGGTGTAAAGAAAGACATGACACGCTTCCCTGGTACCTTGGAAAACATTTGCCAGTAATATTCAAGGGTCAAGGGTTATAAGAGGTTAAGACAAGGAAAAGCCTTCACTAATCAGAATAGAAGGTATGCAATGAAGCAGAGATAATTAGGCTTGTTAAAAGTTAAATAAAAAATGTAGGCGGAAGAAAGAAAATTTCCAGGAAACGAAATCTTCTCAGCTTGTTAAAGAGCCTATTTAAATAACAATATAAAAAAAAGAAAGAAAAACCTTTTGAATTTTGAAGCTGTTTGGGAATCTCAGACAGAGAACACTAAGGATTTTTCAATCTCTTCTCACACTCATTCATTTTACATACCTTCACATGTGTTCATTGTCTCTCACTCTTATTTATTTTACACACCTTCACATGTGACCATTGTCTCACTTTCTTATTTATTTTACAAACCTTCACATGGGACCATTGTCTCTCACTCTTATTTATTTTACACACCTTCACATGGGACCATTGTCTCACGTTCTTATTTATTTTACACACCTTCACATGGGACCATTGTCTCACTTTCTTATTTATTTTACACACCTTCACATGGGACCATTGTCTCACTTTCTTATTTATTTTACACACCTTCACATGTGACCATTGTCTCACTCTTATTCATTTTACACACCTTCACATGAGACCATTGTCTCTCACTCTTATTTATTTTACACACCTTCACATGAGACCATTGTCTCTCACTCTTATTTATTTTACACACCTTCACATGTGACCATTGTCTCTCACTCTCATTTATTTTACACACCTTCACATGTGACCATTGTCTCACTTTCTTATTTATTTTACACACCTTTACATGGGACCATTGTCTCACTTTCTTATTTATTTTACACACCTTCACATGTGACAAATGTCTCACTTTCTTATTTATTTTACACACCTTCACATGTGACCATTGTCTTTCACTCTTATTCATTTTACCCACGAAACGAAACATTTCAACCAGTAGTTTTGCTTTTATGATGTTGAAAGATACCAGTAATAAAGCAATCAGTAATAAAATAACTGGATGTGTCAGTGGCTGTATTTCAATTAAATTATTTGTCCTGACAAATGTACCTTCAAAACATGTCTTCCTGAAAGGGTTCCTTTTGTGTAAAGCGTCTTTTTTCCAGGCCTTGCAACCAACAGCAGAGGGACCAGAACCCCCTCCTGGATAACAGCATAATGATGCCTACTCTCCTGCACGGTCCTGCTGGGAAATTCCATCTCAGGAGCCTGCAGTGGGCCCGCTATTTCCGGAGACGGGGGGGAGACACACCGTTTCCTCGCTCGTGGTGGCCCAGAAACCATGGGAACAGAAAGCTCAGGAGACTGGATGAAAACGAGCTATTTTAAATTTGAACCCGTCTTCCCAGACTTTTAGGATACTTCTCGGATACTTGTCGCCAAAGTCGCGTGACTAAGAAGAGGCCGTAGCGGGGGCGGCATCACGCATCACGTGTCTGCGTCGTTTGTCACAGTGCTCGGCGGATGTTTTAGCGGAACAAAAGGACGTTGCTGTCCTGTCTTCGGAGGCAGGGCCAGCTGTCCGAGACCCTCCTCAGATGCGCGGTGAACTGTGTGAGATAAGAAAGCCATTAGGTGGTTATTTTAAGCCTGGGTTCGGGTTAGGGTTAGGGTTAGGTTGTCCCACTGTTATCCACACAGCAGAGCGCAGGTGTGAGCCAGGCTGATTGGCCAGACCGCCTCCCTGTTGCACAGAGTTGCTGCAGGACTGCACTGCGTGAGGACGGAGTAATTGGGATGGCGCTGTTGCCACATGTCTACTGACAACATTGCCCACCGGGTCGCTGACACGTTAGCCTGTGCAGGTCCAGTGCAGTGTCGGGGTAACTCGTCCCCAAATGCAAGTTCAGCTCGTGTTAGAAACCGTATCTGGCGTGGAGAACCTTCTTTAAGGTACATATTGCCCTAAATGCAAGTTCAGCTCGTGTTAGAAAACGTAGCTGGCGTGGAGAACCTTCTTTAAGGTACAAATTTCCCTAAATGCAAGTTCAGCTCCTGTTAGAAAACGTATGTGGCGTGGAGAACCTTCTTTAAGGTACAAATTGCCCTAAATACAAGTTCAGCTCGTGTTAGAAAACGTATCTGGCGTGGAGAACCTTCTTTAAGGTACATATTGCCCTAAATGCAAGTTCAGCTCGTGTACTTTGAATATTTAGCGTTTGTCCGTTGATATGAAACACTCAGCAGTCCTGGGATCTGTGGAAGTCAGCGTGTGGTACCTGTGATGGTCGGACTCCTCACCTGCCCTTTAAAAGCACTCTAAACTCCTGATCTCACCGCAGGTGAACTGCTGGCACTTTCAGTCGCCCGGCTAACAAACGTCTGCTCCGGCACGGAGCGAAAACTGCAGAGCAAACTGGCAGCCGCTGCTGTTTTCTTCAGCCTTGACTGGGACCAAATCAATTTTGGTGTTTTTGTAATTTACATAGCATTTACTTTTGATTCGCTCCCAGCACGTGTCTGTTTGTTTTGTATGCTGCCAGGTACCAACGGAGCCTATGTGCAGGCACGCCCCCGCGCTATGGGCGGGCCTTAGGGGGCGTGGCCCGCCTACAGAGCTTCTCTGCCCCCCCAAGAGATTGCATAAACATTTTTAATTCATTGTTTTCATAATTAGGCCCCCACGCGAATATAAAATTCCTGTCCACTGATTTGCTCTGTGCACGGGAACCTGTGTTTTGTTAATGCGGAACAGTTGTGCGAAACCCACTGCACTCCAGATATTCACAGTTCAATGTTATTATTTAGTTTAGACTTTTGCTGATACTTTCATTCAGAGGTCTTTACACGGCGTATAATCAATCCAGTTTTACAGCTTGGCATTCACTGACCCAATTTATGCTAAGAACCTCAGCCAAGGGCCTAGCTGCAGTACCCCTGTTTGGATACTGATCTGAATTGCTTTTCAATTCCAATTCCTTAACCCCGTTGCCACCTGCTGTTCCTTCACGGTAATTTTGTTCCTCAGTAGGGTACACAAAAGCACTGAAAAATTCATATTTATCCTCTTTAATTGTTTACAAAAACGTACAAACAGGTATGTAACACCACTTCAATAAGTCCAAACCCATACACAAACTATACTGTTTCTCCAGGGCCATGCACTGTAAATAGTATCCTTGATCAAACTTATTCAGGCTATTTAATTATTGAACAAAACTAGTGGTGTTAATGACCGTCTGCTTTAGGGTGAAGAAAAAGCAACAAATGTAGAACTGAGATAACTGTTGCCGTAAGAAACACTTTTAGACACTCAGTTACTCGTTAAATACTTCTAATTTCTTTTCATTATTCATGAACGTCGGACTCCTTGATGTCTTCATTACTGTGACATCACAGTTAACCCATTGCAAAACTTTACTGACTACTGAAACGGTGCTTCGGAGCGGTGAGTATATCTATTTTTTTCCATTTAAATAGGGCTTTTATGTTTAATGACATTTCTACAAAAATAATTGTATTTTCTATATACATACATGATAAAAGCAAGACCACCAGTATATACAATTCGACAGCTGCAAGCATGATAGTCCATAAACAGACAAAAAATAGTCCACATATATTCCGAAATTGATTTTAACGTCATGTTAGGCCAACGACAGAAGTGTGAGGGATTTTTACCGGAATGTTCTTCACAATGCACTAATAGTACCGTTTTCCATAGTCGGTTTCTATGCGACGGGATTAAAAACGACTTATTTGCTTCAGGAAACGTAATAAAAACATCCCAGTACAAATGAATGCAGTACTATCTGGCTAATCGCTAATCTTTTTAGGAAAAGTTTTCCTTAGCTTTTTGTTATCATTTTTATTTGCTTGTGAGAATGCTGCTATGGGCATGAATTTTACTCAAAAGCGAAACGCCTCCTTCAACATTTTATAGTTTATAGTTCTTTACAAAGCAAATCCGCCAAACCAATCATTCAGTTCTCAGCACGCGTCTCTCAAGCAATGGTATTATAGAAAACATACCTTTAATCTGTGCCATCATAAAAAATAATTTGTTTAAATGCGGATGCAAAAAAACTAAAATATTAAATGGTGGTAATAAAGGATATATTTGGAACCCTAATAAACAGTGCAATAATGTAACAATAATTTTGTCCATGAACAAAAGCATTTCTGGACATCATGGACATTATTTTACCGAGCAACATCCTGTCTTAACTTCTGTTGTTTTGAAGGGAAAACCGTTTCACTTAATATGTAAACCTGACCCTTGCTCAACCTCTTTAAGGCATATCAACGAATCAGGCTTGAGCTTACTTGATGGGAACCGTAGGCCAATGGTACAAGATATTTTGCAGCAGTGAATCCTAGCATATATACCGCCTTTTCTGCTGACTACAGCACAAGCATGTCAAACACAAATCCTGTTCATCCCCATCGAGAAGAAACAAAAGTCCTGCATACTGCAATCTCTTGAGAAGCCTTGAGTGCTGATCATAGACATTATATGTGTGAAGGAATCTCCAACTTCTTCAAGAATGCATACAACACAATAAAACACAGATATGTTAACGCAATGCACTTCTCTCTTCAGCAAACAAACTCTTTCATCCCATTTCTGAAACAGACCCCAAAATACATAGATATGAATCAAAGAGCAATATCAATTGATATAATGAACCATATCAATGAAATATGTTTTTCACTGGAGCCACAGCAATATCCTGTCTCATTTACAAAGTTGATTAGGTATCCTTTATGAAAACCCATGAAGATCTACTGCTGTTAAATCACACACTACCACCCACCCCACGTTGTCACAGAGTCTGGTCCAGGGGGACCCCTGAGCAAGTGCACACTGTGTGCCAGCGTCCCCAAACCCAGCATGCAAACAGCCGGGTACACCACAGTTTCCATCCCCCACTGGGACGCCTTTGCTGTCCTGCCAGCAGACGACAAGTTGGGAAGCAGAAGGGTAAAGGATCGCACAGTCGGTAGAAACACCTACAGTGGGTTCAGACCCCCACAGCAGGTACAGGCAGTGGGTTCAGACCCCCACAGCAGATACAGGCAGTGGGTTCAGGCCCCTAAAGCAGGTACAGGCAGTGGGTTCAGGCCCCTAAAGCAGGTACAGGCAGTGGGTTCAGACCCCTAAAGCAGGTACAGGCAGTGGGTTCAGGCCCCTAAAGCAGGTACAGGCAGTGGGTTCAGACCACCACAGCAGGTACAGGCAGTGGGTTCAGGCCCCTAAAGCAGGTACAGGCAGTGGGTTCAGGCCCCTAAAGCAGGTACAGGCAGTGGG
>JAOYSI010069821.1:0-22351 GCA_025775065.1 Hiodon alosoides
CTGTTCACCAGAAATGGACAGCTAAGAAGGTGAAGTGAAATAAGCCTATGAATAACACAGGAATAAAATTAGCCAAATCAGAAATAAGAACATTAATGAAATAATATGAACATTGCAAAAAAATTATGCGATGCCTAAATATAGGCCTTGGAATTCGCAGCGGGTTGAGTTGGATCCTGCAATATCAAAAAAAGCCGCTTGATGGCATTACAGACTAAGGCAGGAGAAATTACAAGACAACTCTGAAACGAATTTATTACATATATTAAATGGAAGCACATTCATCTCTTATTAAAACAAGAAACCAGAACGTAGCAGGGGTCATCGACAGCTTAGAACTACGTTAACTAAAGCTACGAATGGATGTATATCTTTCCCGACTTTTTGCATTATTTAGGAAAAAACGCGGTGAATTAAGGATATATTGTTGGATAACATACTTTGCAACGGTTAATGGTGAAATTCTACCAACTATTTCGAAATTGTGTTTAACAATTAGGCCTACATTTATTCAGCTTTTTGCAAAACGCATTACCGTTACGCCAGGCAGAAAATTAATTGTTTGCAAAAAAAAAAAACAGCACAGGTCTATTTAGACCAAATATATATATTTCTTAAATTTTGTAGGTCTTTCAGGTTTTCAACCATTTTTATTTTACATTTCTAAGGGTCGGCCGGGGACGCATATTCAAATTTGATGTGGGATAGGCCTTTTTCGTCATCGTTTTTAGAACTCCACCCAATACCGCGTCGAACCTATCAAGTGTAGTGTTTATGATGTGCCGTCCTGTGTGTAGCATAGGTTATTTCAATGCATAGTGGTTGGTAGAAAATATCCACTGGCATCCAATCGAAACATAGTCCTTCACCACGCCTCTCATAAATATTCATAACACAGAGATTGTTCATGAAGATCTCAGTTTTATTGGTTAGTAAATCGTCCAATCGTCATTAATACCGAATTAAATTTAATACAATCGCCATTCGTTAGAAAACATAAATCAGAATAGTAAAATTCGATTTTAATATTTTAAATTAATAATAATATAATCAGAAACCTTTTAGAAAGCTGACTCATGCAATTTAATTAATAGTTTTTTTGTTTATAGTGCTTAGCAGAGAAACATTAATTTAATTCTTAATTCCTTTCTAATATCCCTTCAGTTTATTCCACCATGTGTTATACATCACTTACGAAATAAAAATTACGAAATCTTTAATTTTAAAAACACGTCTTTAATGGCCAAATAGAACATGTTTCATATTTTTTAAACTTGTCACTAGAATAAATAAAGGTAAATTAATTAGACAATAAAAAGATGTATTCAAGCGTGAGTTGCTTAATGACCTTAATGAACTAAGTTTTATCAAATGTCAAATATAAAAATAAAAAAAACTATTCTGGAAATTTCTATTAAATTGTCTCCCGTTGTGTAAGCTTTAACAAAATAATGTGTTAAATATTGTACTATGTGCAAATTTTGCATTTGCTGTTTAAGCACCAGAAATAATAACAGTATGGAATATGTGTATTTAAACAACCTCCAAACCATGTTTCTCTCAATATAAATTTGGTACAGGACATTGGCATTAATCCCGAGGACGTTTTTGCCCATCCAGAAGATTGGCTATTTAAATTCCAAGGATAATATCATTGCATACAATTATAAAACCTCTGAAGCCATTTATACATACATTCCAGATATCAGTAACAAAACTACGTCTCGTGTTCCAATGGGGATTCCTCTCGCATACAAAAATACATTACTTCAATATTGACCACTTGATCTGTTCCTTTGCAGACTGCAAAACCTAGAGGGAAAAAATACATTCATTTAGGGGGGAAAAATTTTATTATCAGCAAAAAACAAATACAATATACAAATACAAAAAAATGTGGACATGTTTTAGGTTAGCCTGAGTGGTTACTTAGCCGTTTTATCTTTTTGCTTGTGTTTATGAATATGTTGCCACTGGCTATTATGCCATATTCTGCTGGAATATTTTCTAATTTAATTAGATTTTAATTAATCTAATTAATTTTGCACAAAATATTTTACTTCATAGATTTACTGTGAGATACATGATTAGTGACAACTGGAACAACAACTTTAGACACAAAGTGGTGTATCTTACATTTAGGTAACTATTGACTAAATTTACTTGTTTCCTTAATGATAAATAACGTGTATTTGCAGTTATTTTCAGAATTTTCTTTTGCAAGAACTTTACACAAAGGGGAACAGAAAGGATACCAAATAAGTCTCCTTTTCTCCCTAAACATAAACGCCTGAGACAAAAAAATTATTTAGCCTCCACTACAACTACTACAGCACCATATAAATTGTTGAGCATGTATCAGTTATTGGGGCCTAGGGAGGGGAGAGGAACTTACAGTGGAGGTCACAGCCAGTTTCTGTGATATATGCTAGAGAGTTAGAGAAAAGGGTTAGACAGAACAGAAGCCCAGTGAAGTGCATTCAGGGTTAGATTACCATAGGGATGACTGTGACCATTATATCTCAGAGCTGTCAAAAGCATTCTCAGAATGATCAGTCAAAGCAATGCTCAAATGGAACTGCCATGTTGCAAACACATTCCCCAAAATCGTGCTTACAGTTAAATCAGAAATAAGTAGAAATTCAAGTTACTTTTTAAAAAGATGTCAGCAACTAATGCATCCTTGAACATAGACCAAGAAGTGGCTCACCCTCTCAAGGAACAGGTAGTAATCTTGGGCGGAGGCAACTTGTGGAGGCTGTGCACCATTTTAACTACCTCTGTGAGCCACCGGGACAGTCTCTATTTGGATAGGTCCTACCCCTTCGATTTGGATCCGTAGCAGACAAACAACTTTTCAAGCTTGTTCTCTCCACACAGCATGCTAGCGCTCTCATTGGACATAGCATGTGGAGAAGATGCTCTCTGTCAGACTGGAAAGGCCAAAGACAGAAGACTTCCAACTCAACTGACTGGTTTATATGGTAAGATTTAGCCGTGTTGGTCAGACAGGCATGGTTAGGGTGCATGAAGGTCGCACTGAAGCTGCATCGGACATGTAAATTAAGGTCTCCAGGGCCAACATGGTGCCACCAATAATAGGCTCATTCCTGTCTGACCTTTTCTAGGTAGAGCGGTAACAACACCACCAGCTGGACAGAAGAGACACGAGGTCCAATGATGTGCAAATTCATCTCTATACACTCTGCATCTCTTTTTTTAATGTCATCTGGGTCTATCTGAGCCAACTTTTCCCAAATGAAGCTAAAAAACCTAAAGGTCTCCAAAAAAAGACTACAGGCTCAGAAATACCACATGAAGTTCATTGCCACAGGCCTCTCACACACATTTCACTCCCCATGTATTCCACAGGCCACCCCAACCATAGTTGGAGGCTTCTATGGTGATCACGCTCCCAGCTGTACACTTATATGTAAGTAGAAGGATTGTTTCCATCAGGTAAGTGCTCGAAGGCAGCTCAAGGAGACTAATCTTGTAGCATCACGAGCTGAGTGTGAATCTGTACCTGATCAGGAAACTCCGTGCAAATGAGGCAATCATCCAGATAGTTCAGGATTCTGATGCCTTTGAGCCTCAAAGTGACTAAAATAGCATTCATGCACTTAGTGACACTGAAGGTAGCTTAAATTGTAGGACAGAAAACTTGTAGCCTGTTCCTTGGAAATCAAACTGAAGGTACTTCTGGCATCCTGATTTATGAGGATGTGGACGTTAACATCTTGCAGGTCCACTGTATCAAACCAGGAAGTATTTTGAATAGAACTCTTCGTTCACGTCCTTGGGTGAAGCCATGAAAACTACACCCATGCACCCTTGCAATAGAGTCTGAATCTCTAGACCCAGAGAGCCTGAGGATCCAACACCGATGTTTGAGCCATGCCCAAAAAGGGTTTTTGGATGATTTGTAGAGAAAACCTGATCTGCACTGTGATGAGCAGCCAAGAGGCACCCAGAACAGTGATGTAGCTGCCCAAATGGACCAGGAAAGTGTTAGCAGAGTAAGCCTTCTTCCAAAGGTTCTAGGTTACCCTTGTTGGAACAAGCAACATCCTTGGAGAGCAAGGAGAGGTCAGCAGGTTATGCTAGCACCGGAGTAGTCAAACTTCTCTGTGTCATGCAGTCTATTAAGTGTGTTGCTATTGCAATTTCCACCAAAATGGGAGGTTGGTTTCATCAGTCAAAACTGAAATGGCCCTGCATTCTTTTTCACAAAAAACAAAAACATATGGGATGAACCATAGTAATCCCCCCCCCATTTTCTCCATAATTTGGAATCACCGATCACGAAATCAGTCTCAGCTTTCGGCGCAAACATGAGGAAATAAGGATGTTCAGCTAACCTTCCAACCATCCACTAGAGGTCGCTGTTTCCCAGTAGATGAGAACATTCTAAGCCGACTTGGGCCTACTTTTTAACCAACCAACTGCATACTGCGACTTACCTACATTCGCCAATTATATGATCCAGATTCAAACGAGTGAATCTGAATCACAGATTCAGCCCTATGTTATGGATTTAGTAGGTCTGAATTCAGAGAATGTAATTTACAGCACAAATTTGGCAAAGGATCAGAGAAAAGCAATCATACTTCTACAATTTCCTAATTTGTGGTAGCAGGGTACACAAGAATGAGCCAAACTCCATTAGCACAATGGGTGATTCCAAACTGGGGAGAAAATGGTATTTTATAAATAAAATAAATAATAAATAAATAATATAATAAATAATAATAAATAAATAATAATTGGCAATACACAGAAAGTGACAGTAAAACAAAGCAAGTCTTATGGAATTTAAATCGAACCAGTTAGCCCTGGAAGTTGCAGTTGACATTACCTGTGCCACACTCTGCTCCGACAGGGGGTTCTCATCCACCTAGAACACAGACTTAAAATGTTAAAAATGACTGCCAGAGGGACCAGCTATTGTCCACCTGACAGTCTCTGTCAGTTTACTTTTGGCACACTTGACATAAATTCCATACACATAAGAAAAGGTACGGCTTGACTTAGCGTTTTGACAAATTTTTGCAGCTTGTAAACAATGCAGACAATGACCCAAATCAAAACTTTGACAAGCCGAAAATTGCATATAATACAATTGTATTTAATAGCATTAAACATATTATTTTTTTCTACTCATAAAAGCAAAAGCTGTGAAATACGGTTATGTAAACTGCGATTAGGTTGCCAAAGTTGTGATTTGATCAGGCCCATAGTCACTGCAGTCCTGTGCTCTTACCCGGTAATTGACCTTTTGGAGGACTTGCTGGGGGTCACTCTCCAAGATCACCCTGGAAATAAAATTATGAATATCAGTCAGCAAACAGGTTCTGATCATTTCTGCAGCACAATTATGATAACCGGTGCAGTCACTTCTTCCTACCCTCCATCGATGATTTCATCAACCACGAGGAACACCCCGTCCATGTTATCCAGAAGACTTCTTTTCTCCACATTCTTCCTGTGAGCAGCCAAAAAGGAAGAACAGAAATGTTTATTTGTCTTTTCATATCTAATTATTCGCTAGACACTATACACAGGCGAGAGTAAAATCCGCAGACACACACACCAGAAACAAATCTGTTCAAGAGCCGACGTCTCAAGGGAGACGAAAGAGAATACATTCTTTTTCACATCACTGAGTTTGCCACTGGTAACGTTATCATTTCAAGTATCGTCACCCATGCGGACAGAGCACTCTGAGCTCTGACAGGAAGAAGACAACTTGGAACACTTGAGTCCACTTGCAAGTCACATATACGCTGCGTTGGTTTCCATGGAAACGCTGCCAACCACACTCCTCTCCTAAATGAAGCTCTAACTTTCCGTGATGGAACTGAGAGAGACATTGGGATTTACATGTGATGAGTTTCCTGTCTGCAAGCCTTAACCAACACAAGGAGCAGATACAATGGGAACCTACCACAATATAAAAATAAATTTGACACGTGCAAAAAATAAAATAAAAATGTATCTGATATTTTTACAAAATCATGAACTATTAATCTTCCTTTTCATGAGGCCACCTTGCAGGAGCCACAGTTTAAACGTGGCTCCCCCGTTCTGCATTCTTGTTCCTCTCTGGGCCTGAGCATACAGGCGTGTGGAGGGACACTAACCTCAGGATCTGGCTGAGGGACTCAAACAGGCAGCTCAGCACAGCCATCAGCATGAGCTAACAGGGCAGAGAGCACACAGTTAGAAAGCAAACAATCAGAGAGCATACAGAGCACTAAGTGGGACAGAACAGCAGGTGGCGACACATGACCATGGTGTAGGCACCTCATTTTCTTGAATGCTGCCCACTACATAAAAGAAGAGGTCAATGCTGCTCTTGTACACAATCGTCATTCCCTCCAAAAACGCAATCTCTTCTGGAAAGAAAGAGAGGGAGAGAGAGAAGTTTTGTGCATGTCACTACTACAACAACAATACAATGAAATTTGAATGTATAAGCGTCTCATTTTGATGGGCGGAGGGCCCTGTATTGAATTACTTATGTGTTTCAATGGAATGAAAGGCAGTCACATCAGCAGTGGTAGAGCAGGTTTCCCTCCCTTTATCTGAGGTCATGCAAGCTCGGAGGCCAGAGAGCAGGCCAGGATTAGAACTGGGATTCCCATACGCAAACCCCATTCAGGTGGACGTAAATGAAAATCACGTGGGTTTAGGCATCGCCTGATGGCATTATGTCCTTCTTGTAAACAGGTAAAACTACACAGCCACAGAGTGGCAGTGAGATAACTAAAAATCCAAATAATGCCAAAACTTTACCGAAAACATGGGCAAGTTAACTCACAATCCAAAAGGCTCCATTTAACTTATAGTACCATAACAATGTTTTTTTTCTTCTAATGAACAACATGAAGGTTTTATGGTTTGCTGAAAGTAAACATTTTAATCATATAGTTAGTTTAAGCTATTGAGATAAACAAATGTTGCCATTACATCTTCTTTCTCATATGCTGGGCTTTATACCAGTGTGTTTCACCATTTCAGTATCAATGATTCTGATGCAGCACATGAAACAAGTTTGGGCCAAATATAGTTACCTCATCTGCAACAGCAACTACGAGTAAGTTATATTTACCTTAGTTTTCTATTTTTTTTAAATACACCTGATAAATATGACCTAACATTTAATGTATGTTGTGTGGAAGGAGTTATTGATATGATTGTCTTTTTAGTTAAGTCTTATTTGAAATATAAATTAAAAGCATCCACCACACGAGAGAGACTCACGGTCAGCTTTGTGCGTCTTGTTGAATACGTTCTGTTCAAAATTCTTTTGTTCCTTCATGGACGGGTATAGCTTAGGGTCAAAGTACTAAAATAAAGTAACAGTCAAATAAAAACCAAAATTCAATCATAAATGAAATCACATCGAACATTAGAGCAGCATTAGAGCATCTTGAAAACCTCATGATGGGGGGATTTAGCACCCACTAATAAACCATTTTACTAATAAATGCATTTTAGTCAATAAAAATAGCCTTGTTCATTGACTGAAATTATGATTTAATTTTGGAGAAACCCCAGTTCTACCTTTGATAGTAGTCTGTTCCCATCATTGTCCAAAATGAAAACAGCTTTCACTGTGTAGAGTGAAGGTTCCTGGAATAAAGGGGAATGTTTATCTTAATCAATGATACATGAACAAAGTTGCACAGTTTAAAAAGGAATAATAATACAGTATAAAATGTGTGAGAAATATCTTATTCCACATGAATTATGCTGAATATAAAGAGAACAAAAATTAAAACACTAGAAACACCTGGCTGTGAAAGTACCAAGTTGACAGTAATGGTGCTTATGGTGTTGATGTCCACCACCGGCCTTCCGTAATCAGCTCAGCAGCAGGATCATCCCAAACCAAAGTTCTGTTATGCACTGACTGCCACAGACTCAGAGCCTAAGTGTATCACAGAACTTGGGCCTGGAACGCTGGAGACTAGGGCTGAAACAGTACACCAATTGGTCAGGCCACAGCATGGTGACCAGGCCTGAAACAACGTACCCACTTGGTAAGGCTACACCACGGTGACCAGGCTACATAGTGATCATGCTATTTGCAAAAAGCATGTGCTATGTGCTTCCTGTGCTCTGCCTTTGCCGCATCCCTTTAGAGAACATCCGACTCAGTTTCAAAGCACATGGCACACACCGCCACCTTAAGGTACGTTTTTATTTAAAATATGATACAATGGACATTTTTTGAAGCATTATGAAAGCAGAAGAAAATTTTCCTTTTCAGTGAATGTAAGGAGCTTTTCAGGACCAGTGTTGCTACCAGCTCCTTCTCATAAATCAAAATACTGCCCTTCAATGGAGCCATTTGAGAAACCTGAATTACAGGGAGGAGTCAATCTACGCATGTTTGAAAACGTATGCTGTTCAGGAAGAAATAGAAAATATGGCCTAGGCAGCCAGCTTAAGCCTGTTCAATACACTTATAGATTTAATTGCCATCATACATTAACTTAATCTTAAATACTGATTAGGAACATTGAGAATTCAAGTCTTAAATGTATATACCAAATAGCTATGCAGAGTAAAAGGCATTGAGTTCAGCCGCGTAACTTCGGCGCGGTCCAGTAATACTTTTAAACGATAAGACGTGGCACCCATAATTCACAGCTGCTCTGAGATAGCCTACCCACGTGACTTTGTTACATTTGTTTAAAGTTGACGAACTTTTTGTTATAGCAATAACAAAAACAAAAACTCTATAAAAAAGGCTTTGAATAAACACAGCTGCAGACATAACTGTACAAGCACAGTGGCTGACAAAACGTTTTTCACAATTTAACGTTGTCGTAGTAACGAATTACATTTTGATTACATTTGAAGAAACGCGTATCAGAAAATGTTGCTTGGTATTTAATTAAATGTCTGTAAATTATTTTATTGCGTATAGTATACAACAGATACAGTTGCGAAAATATTGCAAGATTTGCGTGGCTGTTCCGTTTAACAGTGTATGGCATGCTTAAAAATGATCCTATTAGTAAACTTTCCCATAAAATGTAATTCGTAATATCTAGACACATGTAAAGCGATAGATATTCAAAGATATTTCTTACCACAGCAACAGAATCCATTGTGATGTTACAGTGTTGACGTGGACAGGTTTGAGCTGTCATTTTAATATATCTCGCAGATCCCTCTGACTCACAAGTGGGCGGGTTCTCCAAGTGGCAGCTATATCATTAAATATTCTTCCATGTTGGATCTTGCGTACAGCGCACAGATTGCCAGGGTTTGAAATAATTCCAGAATGACGTGTGCATTTAGGAATTAGTTATTCGTGTACTGTCTAATAGTACGGCAATGCAATACTATTAGACAATTTCCTCACAATGACTGTGTTATATGGCAAGCCAAATGCCTCAAGAAGTTACACGAAAAAACGTGTATCTTATCTGATCTTAATTAATTTTTTTTTTTTAAATACGCGTGTGATTTTTATAATAGTTCAGTTATCATCCAGTCGTCAGTGCAATTCAGATACGTGTACCTTTAAGACTAACCATGTGATGACGATACGGGTCCTCAGTCTCTGCATGTAAAATAGCTTACGTACAAGGCTAGGATGATGAAGTTGGCTTCTTACTCACTAGCTTCATATTTGGACCCAGTTTCTTATTCAGGTTTAGCTTCCTATTAGCCCAGCATCATACATGTTGTACATTCAGTAATGATTTTAAGGCTTTATATCGCGTTGGGCTACATACATGACTACAAAGAGCGACATCCTCTCCTCAATGTCAGTTGTCTTTTTCCCAACCCAGCGTGGATTTGTATAGTAAATGAATCAACCAAAAAGCCATGTGTGCACCGACGTACCAGCTTGTTATTCGGACTGTAATTCTCCCTATATATTACATTTCAGATACCATTTTCATGTAATTTAAATTTTTTGGCTTATTGCTTCGCATGGATGCAGAAGAGGACATCCCCTCTTTGATATCTAGTTACTTTTTCCATGGCCTAATGTGTATATATATATACATTAATATATATATATGTGATATATATGATACATTAATCAGGAAAAATTGTGTCTTTGAACCGATTAACAAGCTTCGTATTCACGTTAAATGTTGCACATTGAATATGCCTGGTCGAGAACTGTGCATCATTTGTTGACCAGGGTTGGCTACCCCAACCCGAATCGGGTTGAAGACACATTTGGTTTCATTGCTAGCAATTTCTATCTAAGTGTTCTGTCCTGTATTTTAATTTGAAACAGACTATGTAATTTGTACATACTATGTCAGCTGGTTTTTTTGCAGTACTTATGCTTAAAAAGTGACTGTTTGGTGTTTTATTGTTGTTGGACACATAATGCCTTTTAGGAGATGTGGTTAAAAAAAATCACGCATTTCAAATGAGAGGTGTTAGTTCTACTGTTTTTATTACATGTGTGGTTGTTTCATCCCCATCTCTTTTTCCTGATTAATTTCTGTGGCTCCTAGTCCAGTCAGAATTGTTGTATACATTAATATATGTTGGCCTCCTGAGTGGCTCAGTTGGTAAAGATGTCACTGTCAGCCCTATGAGCAGATTGAGCTGGAAATGATGAAATTCACAGGTTCCGATCCAGCTCCAGCCAATTATAATCGAAGGAGGCAGTGCACAATTAACTGAGCTCTAGCAGGCTGGTGTGGGTGAAGTCAGCAGGGCTTCTCTTGGCTTTCTGCTAATGGCTGTTTCCTATTGATTGTAAAAAATCACATGTGAACATTGAACATGTTAAACATGTGATAATATGTGTTTTTTGGACACTTCACATGTGGATTTTCAACCACGTTTCACTTTGAGGGGCATAACAATGCTAAGGAAATACTGGTTTTGTCCCCCAAACAACAATTAAAGTAGAAGCTTTATAACTTAATTTGGAAAAATAAACCGTTTTAGAAAAATGGTTCATTATGCTGAGATTTGGCTTGCTGTTGACATTAGGAGCCCACTGTCCTCTTCTCATACCGTTTTTTTTCAAACATGTTGGAACAGAACAGCCACATTGGCTTGAGGGTGTGGAAGGAATGTTTGTGGTCCTGTTTATAGGAAAATTATTTATTGTGTTGGAGTTTGGGTTTCTCCCTAAAATGTGAGTTGTGTTTTATGCTGGTGTTCTTTTGTTGTGATGTGGAATACAGCAGTGAAAGAAATGGTAAATAAAAGGCATTACCGGAACCCGTCTCCCTGTCTTTGCATACCCCTGGACCGTGCAAGCCTAGGCATGCTACAGTGGTGCCGGTGGGAAGAGAGAGACAGGGAATGGAGCCTGGGTGGGATCTTGGCCCACCTCCGAAGCAAGGGGCCAGAGTTCTATGTGATGAGCACAGAGTTCAGGCATGAATGGGAGGTCTGCCTAAAGAGAGAAGAGAACTAGAAGTGGGCTGAGGAGTGTAGGGTGACCCTGGGCTTGGACCCAGGCCCAACAGACCGTGGGGAGAAGATTATCAATGGATTGGAGAGGCCTCTTTTTCTGTCCCGGTCAGGAGGGGCTGCAGAGTAGGAGGGGCAAGAGAAGAACCCACAGGGGGATTTGTTGCAAGCCTGGACCAAAGTCCAGGGGCGGTAGAGCCCCAAGAAGAAGAGCAGCTGACGGGAGAAGTCTCTTCTTGTGCTGCTGCCACTCCATGTAGCTGGTCCACTTGCTGCAGGACCAGTTGCATGAGCTGTGCAATGGGCTGCAGTGCCAGCAGCTGACTGGCAAGGAATGTGAGGCCGCCAAGGAGAAACTGACCGTAGAGCTCAGCACCTAGCTCCTTCACCAGAAAGAGACTAGGTCTGCCCCTGACTAAAGATTTTCCTAGTCGACTAGTAGTCGTTATTTTAAGCCATTAGTTGACTAGTCGTCTCACGTTTATGATATTTATTTAATTACTTAAATATTTTGGAGGACTTCAGAAAATGGTTTGAGTTCCAGGGCTGAGAAAGAATGTTATAAGTAACATTGCTAACACTGTTCTACATTACAGAGAAACACTAAACCATAATAATGAGCCTTTAATATATATATAATATAAAATATATAAAAGTTTACAAGCGCACGCAGGAAGCGAGCAGCAGCAACACCAGCAAAAGCGGTAATGATTCTGAATGTGTCGGAAAAACCATTGAACATTTTGTAAATGTATTATTATACAAAGTGTAACATCAGTGACATCACACAACTTGTTACCTGAACTTGTAACACCAACACAATAACTTTATAATATAAATGAAAAAAAGCCTTTTGTAAAAAAATGAGTTTTTTTTCTGCGACAAACCGACCAATCAAAACTTGGACAGCCAAGACTTTCCTCATCGACTAACGTTTGGTTGACTATTAGGGGGCAGCCATAAAAGAGACCCTGGCTATGCAGCTGGCTCAAGACTTTGCAGCGACGGAGGATGCCTCCCGGCTTCAGGCATCCATATTCTCTTTGCAGAAGGAGCTGGTGCTGTAGAGGGCAGCTGCTTAGGGGGAGAGCCTGAGCTGCCTGCCTGTCCACCCAGCCACGCAGGGGTGAGCCAGAGCTGCCTACCCATCTGTCCAGGGGGGAGCCGTAACTGTTTGCCCCGGATTTAACTCCTACCAGCCTGCCCAGTCAAGTGTCCACTGGTGCTACCAGCTTTTCCAGGGGGCCCTGGGTTCCCTCCTGCTCTATGGAGGGTATCCGCCCTGATGGGACTGCTGCTCTACGACCCAGGAGAGTCATCACCTCCCGCTGTGGGAAAGGGGTGTTGGGGGGGGGGGGTCTGAGGCTGAATGGGGAGGGCCACATTCTTGTGAGGGAGGAGTGTGGCACGCAGCTTTTCAGGGGAAATCGGGGGGGTTTTGTTGAACTTTTGGATTTGGAATACAGTGGTGAAAGAAATGGTAAATAAAAGGCATGCTACAGTATGTTTTGTGAATAACTTTGTTGGCAATCTTGGATATTGAGACTTTAATTTGGCTCTGTCTTTGTGCGTGCAACACAAAACTCTTGATGCCTTTTTCGAATGGAGTCAAATTGGAGGGAATATTGAGGTTGGACAGAAAGTATTTTCAGAACAAGGGGAGAAGGGCTAGTTTGCCACTTGATTCATGCTGTCTGCAAGTTTTGACAGTGAACAGTTTCTCAATCTCAATTGAACATTGTTGCCGTAGTGGTTAATCTGCCAGCTAGCAGATAAACAAGCGAAAGTAGCACCTTGTGCGCTGTATATCTATCTGTTTCTCAACAACAATAAAGTCTTTTTTTCAGTATTTTCAGTTTGGTCATATATAATAGGTATTCACAATGCTTGGTTGAAAGTGACTAACTAAGGAACCCTATGCCTTCCCAGCAGCTATTCACAAAATGCGCAAGATCTACTTTGGAAGGTGATATCATGGGGCTTAGCTGCATTTTAAAACTTATTTGATTTTTTTTTTTTTTAAAGCAGCACCTAATGCCTTCATGAGAAAAATATCCCCTTACATTCAATAACTGGTTACACCACCTTTAGCAGCAATAACGGATCCAAACACTTAGTGTGGGCCTATTGTTCAAGGGTTCTTCAGTGGGGTAACCTCCCTCCACACGTTAGTCAGTGGGGTCACCTTCCTCCACACGTGAGACAGTTGGGTCACCTCCCTCCACACGCAGGCCAGTGGTTCTTCTGGGTGTCCCTTCAGGGAGTATGCTCTTCATCTGGGTTATCAGTGTGATTTTAGGTGTTTTTAAATGCCTCGTTCTCGCCACTCTATGTTGCCTGCAAGACGTCCTTGGACTGTGTGAGAAGTGGAAGCAAGCTCTGGACACTGATGGCACCTGCAACTCACTCACAAGCATACTGGCAGTGACTGCTAATTAAAAAGACTGTTTAGAAAGATAAAAGCCTCATTTGTCAATTGCTCAAAGGGAAGTTTTTGTATGTTCAACCTCCACTGGCTTGGTGACCTCAGCCACGAAACCCCATTTAACAATTGGCAAGAGGAGACAGTTGCTAAGTACACATTCAGATTCAAAGTCTTGCCTTCCTTTAGAAGTTCCTGCAAAAAATGCAGTATTACTGCCATAGGAGAAGTGGTGGGATCTTCGTCCCTCTCACCACTGTTGGAACATAACATCCCTTACTTTGCACTGTGAATGAGCAGAGGTTACCCTGGCATTCTGTAGGGTGTCAATTACCCTTTCAGAAAGGCCTAAGTGGCCGAGCTGGAGCCCTTCAGGGAAACCCACAACTGTAGGCTGAACGGGTTGTGGTACCATGCGCCTGACTGAGAAGGTTGCGGCGATTGTGCAGTTCCCATGGAAGGTCGCACAGAAGCTGCATCCGACATGTTGACTAAGGTCTCCTGGCCCAACGTGGTGCCACCAGTAAGAATCTTGCTCATTCCTGCCTGATCTTCTCTAGGTAGAGAGGGCGTAGTGCCACAAGCAGTAACACTTAGTGGAACCAGTGCCACTGGTGTCTGTCTATCCCCAGACACCCAGAAGGTCGGGGGGTGGCGCTGAAGGACCGACACCTTCTTTACAGCCCATGTCAAGTCCTAACCCAACATCCAGTTTAGGGTATTTTCTCTTTGTGTTTTTGTTCTATTTTACCCTGTATATATCCCCTGGACCTCCACCTTTTTTCTAAAATAAACTCCTGGTGAGACTATTTGCTGCCTCTGAAGTCTCCTGCCATCAGTCATACTGGAATCAACTAAATCACAATATGTACCTTTTGTCTGTTTTTTTGGGGGGGAAAAATATTAGTCAAAAAAAAGAAAACTCAGCAAAAAAACTGCTTTTATTTTCAGCAGACTTAACGTGTAAATATTTGTATGAACATAAAAAGATTCAATTTCTAAGACAAAAACTGAACAAGTTTCACAGACATGTGACAAACAAATATGGAATAATGTGTCCCTGAACAAAGCGGGGGTCAAAATCAAAAGTAACAGTCAGTATCTGGTGTGGCCACTAGCTGCATTAAGTACTGCAGCAAATTTGCCAGTTCTTGCTGTGAGATGTTACCCCACTCTTCCACCAAGGCACTTGCAAGTTCCCGGACATTTCTGGGGGAAATGCTCCTTGCCTTCAACCTCCAATCCAACAGGCTCTTCGCTGGCCATGGCAGAACACTGACATTCCTGTCTTGCAGGAAATCACGCACAGAACGAGCAGTATGGCTAGTAGAATTGTCATGCTGGAGAGTGATGTCAGGATGAGCCTGCAGGAAAGCGTTGAGATTGCCTGCAAGCTTAGTCCGATGATGCTGTGACACACTGCCCCAGACCATGACCTCCAAATCGATCCCGCTCCGGAGTACAGGCCTCGGTGTAACGCTCATTTCCTTTTGAGTCCGACCATCACCCTTGGTGAGACAAAACGGCGACTCTTCAGTGAAGAGCACTTTTTGCCAGTCCAGTCTGGTCCAGCGAAGGTTAGTTTGTGCTCATAGGCAACGTTTTTGCTGGTGATGTCTGGTAGGACCAGCCTTACAGGCCTATAAGCCCTCAATCCAGCCTCTCTCAGCCTTTTGTGGACAGTCTGAGCAGTGATGGAGGGATTGTACGTTCCTGGTGTAACTCGGGCAGTTGTTGTTGCCATCCTGTACTTGCCCCACAGGTGTGATATTCGGATGTACCGATCCAGTGCAGGTGTTGTTACACGTGGTGTGCCACTGCGAGGACGATCAGCTATACTTCCTGTCTCCCTGTAGCGCTGTCTGAGGCATCTCACTGTAGACATTGCAATTTATTGCCCTGGCCATCTTTCTTTTGGTGTTTTTCGGAGTCAGCAGAAAGGTCTCTTTAGTGTTCTAAGTTTTTGTAACTGTGACCTTAATTTCCTACGGTCTGTAAGCAGTTAGTGTCTTATTGACCATTCCACAGGTTCATTAATTGTTTATGCCTGATTGAACAAGCGCGAAACACATTGTTTAAACCCTTCACAATAAAGATCTGTAGTTATTTGGATTTTTACAAAATTATCTTTAAAAAACAGTTTCCTTAAAAAGTAACATTTCTTTTTTGCTGAGTTTAGTGGATGTTCTGAAAACAACTAAAAACTAGTTTCTGAATGATTTCCAGAAGGCTTTCGCCAGAGTTAAGATCATTTAGAATTTTTGCCTTTGACATGATTTAAATTAAATTTCCTTTCATTTTTGTTGTTTTGCTGCTTGCTTTTTTAAAATGTATGTTTCATGTTCATATTCTGTATTTGTAATGTGCTCTATAAAGAAAGTGTTATTAATAATTAGTGGCAGGCATCAGTACCAATTTCATAGCGCAGGTGCACATACAGATAGAACTCGCCAAGCAACTATGAAATATAGCTGGACACTGTGATAACAGAACCAACATTTGTAGAAATGAAAACGGCAGCAAAATCCATAAAGCTGTAATTCCCGAGTTTTAGAACTAACTGTACAGCGTGGCTCTGTTGTGGAGACCCACCCAACTAGGTCAGCAGCCAGTGCACACAAGCTACTCAACTTGTTAGGTAGTGAGTTTAAAAATGTTTAATTATTAAACTTGTTGGTGGGTGTGTGCAAATAAAATAAGAATCAGCTATATTACAAACAAAGGGTTTATTCTCGAAAAAACATTTATGAGTAAAGGTCACCCTTGGCTAAAACACTTAAAGCGACAAGGAAACATGCAAAACAAAAGATAGGTGTTTCAAATGGATGATAGTGTAAAACAAACCAGTCGCCAATTAGTAAATTCAAATATAGGAATATGAATAACTTCCTTTCAAGAACAAAACAGACGTCAAAGTAACTCTGTGTAAACTCAATGTTGGAGAAGCACTGGAGATGTCTGAACTTCCAGGTTTACAACAAAATGGATGACTCTCCCATGGTTTCCCATTCCTGCGAGACTTCCTGAAAGGGGGCACTGCTTTACCAGAATTAGGTAGCCATGGAAACTAAATCCTTTAGGTTTCCCAGAGCAAGATGCCCTATCTGCTGCCTATGAGTAGTAGACAGGTGTCATCCCAATCACCAGCCCTGCTTCAACTGTTTTGGGGCTCCAGAATAATCTCTGCAGTAAGGCAGAAGAGAAATACTGCATTCCTCATCTTTTCTGACTCAGTCTCATGTGGGCTTCATAACACCCCCCCCCCCAAAAAAAACAAACAAACTCAAAAACAGTGCAATTCCCCTGGGTTTGTGTCAGGAAGGTTGCTGTGACTGGCTGGGTTTGTAGAAATTAGAAGGTAATGAAAACAATGAGAATCTCTGGACCCACACTCCTCCCCCCACCCCATTTGTCCCCATTCTAGTTCTTGTCCTCCTTCTTTTCCTCCTCTTCGGTGGGGTAGGAGTGCCACGTCAGACGCTCCTCGTAGAAAGAGATGACCACCTGCGGACACTTCACGTTTGCCTCTTTGGCTGGCACCAGGTCTGCCTCGTCAGAATTCTTCCTATGGAAATGTAAATTCACAGGGTCAGGCAGGTTAAGAGAAGTCTGGTTATCAGACATTCTATATAGTCACTGCAGGCCTTTATTTTTGACACCTCGACCACTTCATCTGGTTTCATTACAGCTGCTTTCACCCCATCAGCTATTATCTACCAGGATAATGTCTAACCTATGTGAATATTGTAAACAATTTGTTTCTCGCTACTTCCTTTACAAACAAACTTTAGAAAGATCATGGTTGAAGGTCTCATGGTTGAAGGTCTGCAAAGTTTAGTGCATTTTATTCAACACAAAATTTTGTCGCCATGTAATTTCGATAAAAGTCCTTCAAAAACAAGTCTCATCCTGCAAAATATGGTGTGTTTTGTGTCTTCTCCAGGAGGCTTAGCCACCTACCACTTCATGAGGAACATAAGCTCACCACTGGAATCAGTGGCTCCGATGATTCTCTCTGGGTCGAGTCCACGAGCGAAACCCCTGGGCTTCTCTGGCTGAGAAACAGAGAGGCCATCACTTTAGGGCTTCTGTGGCAAGACTCCTTCACACATTCAGCTCCACATATTCACAATGACTGACCTTTTCACACGAAGTGAAACCTCTATCCAATGAAGTGTATTCACATCGCAATCCTGGCCGATTTGGTTGCCTAGCTCTTGCATCCATTGTGACTGCTGCTGATAGTGGTCCATCTGTAGACACAGCATGTTCTCACCTCGTCTTTCCTTTTCTTGGGCCGACTCTCCTCGCCGGCTGCCTCGGTGTCCGACTCGGTGGTCTTCCTCTTGCCCCCGGTCTCCTTCCTTTCCACCTCGTGGGCAGTCTTTTGGGACTGCAGGAACTCTGCGATCAGGTCAGGGCAGTCTAGATTATCCTCCGGTTCCCATGTGTTGTCCTCACTGGAGACACAAATTGGGGTCACACTCTGACCAGACCAAGCCAAAACACAGCCAACTGCTCATAGGCAGTGCAGTGAAAACGCTTTGTAAACAAACTAAAGAACATATTTTTTTTAAACAGTCCGATTGATGGAAACCGTATACAAAGCCTATTTGTGTGTTATAAGTGTAGGTGAATAACATGTTTGAAGGTTTGTTTGAGGGAGTTCCATGGATTTTGTTTTGGACTGCTCCTGGGTAGGGCTGGGTGATTGCAGTACCCCCTGCAACAGACAAACGAATAGCTACAGGGAGCATTTGGATACAGTTATTGCTGCTAAAGGTGGCTAAATCAATTACTGAGTTTATTACTTCTTCCATACGGGGGGCATTGGGTGTTGCATAATTTGCTCTGATTAAATAAAATTGTTATCTGTTCACTCAGGGTACCTTTTATATAATATTAGGTTTTTGGTTGAAGAACTGATAAGATTCAGAGTCAAAACACACATAAATATGTCAAAAAGAGTTAGGAGGAAGTCGTCGGTTTATTGTTGCCTTTTCCAATAATAATAATAATAATAATAATAATAAATATCAATAATATTACGTTTAATATTAAACCACCTACAGGCGGTATATTATAATAGGTATATTAAATACTGCTTACTTTTTTATTATGAGGCAAAAATTACATTAACAATCATTTAATAAAGCCCAAAAAAAAAAAGTGAAATGCCTACAAAATGCCACAAGGTTCATCTTTGGAAAATAAAACACCACACTATGAGCTGTTTTTAAATCCTAGTCTAGTGAAAAGACATAAATAAGAAAAAGTTAAAGGAGAAACCAGTGTGAATTATATCCCATTCACATAAAAATCAAAATTAAAGGGAACACTGAATAAGGGAAAAAAGACAAAATAGATTATGACTGTGCTGCATTTTTAAATATTGATCATGTCACCTCATTCAAACTTGGCTGGGTAGTGTTCCTTTAACATCAGCATTAAATTCTGACTTCTGATACAATAAACGCAGACTTTGCAAGCCTTGCCAAGCGATAAAAAGCTAGTAATAGTTAATGGCTTTCGGATGAAGGGTTAAATAAAGTTAAAAAATGTAAAAAGTTGCTTCTACAATCACAGTGTTATAGATATGAGAGGTGTTCAGACAAAAAGCTAACCATATATAGACGTTACATGTTACAGGTTAGCTATCCTAGCAAGATAACAGAGATTACTTGCATTAACTAGTTAGCTAGCTACTGTACATCAGCTAACATTATTAATTATAACGGCATTTCATTCATTTAAACTAAAACATCTAGCAAACACGTGACTAAAAGTTTTAATGAGAAAATGCTGCCTTTTCAGTGAAAACTTTAAGCTTTCTTTCATTTCTACAAGTTTAATCTAGATTATTTGATTTAGGAACATGCCGCAGATGATATGGGGGAATATTATAGCAAAAATATATAAATTATATATAAATTGCAAGAAAAGAGAAAAGAACAAAAAATAATGGGTAATTGTATACACCTAGATGTTGGTGATAAAGGCAAAGCACCAAGGAAACTTAATTTGTGCAATGACTCCAACACCGGGGCTTGGAGAAAGTAAGAATGGGGCTTATTTACTTTTTACTTCAAATTAGCTTTTACTTTTTATCCGCATTTGACTTAATTTTACCATCAGTGGTTTATATTTTATGCAAGTCTTGGGAATACCGAGCCTGATGGTCTTCAGTCCCCAGGAGGCAAGTGCATTTATCACAACAAACCAAAGGGAGCCAATATTTGATAATTATTGTTACCGTTTTAATCACCCAGCCCTACTACTGGATTTTCTTGCTATTTTAAGTCCCTCTGGGTGGAAAAAAGTGTCTGAAGACGGACAATTCTTTTGGGAGTGTGTTTTTGATTTTGGTTTTAGACGCCAGGATTAGAATCTACAACCACTCTAGTTGAGTCTAGTAGAGTGATTCCACTTCCACATTTGCTTTGAACTCATTATTGACTGTCTCTGCCTTTTTTTGTCCTCTTTTTAAGGAAGTCACATTCCTTAAAGACTTTTGGGGATACAGTTAAAATGGTCTGCCCACTGTTAACACTTGCCATGTACACACTAGTCAATTTTTAAGTTGCACACATAGAATCTGCTCTTCTGCGGTTTTTTGAAAAAGGAACATTCGTGTGTATGTGTGCGTGGGTACTCACTCTGAGAAACCCTTCCATTTGAGCAGGTACTCCACCCTGCCTTTCACCACTCGCCGGTCCAGCACTTTCTCCACCACATACTCTTCCTCCTCTTCTTCCACTACCTCCTCCACCTTCTTCTTATTCTGCTTCTTCCCTGCAGTCGCCGCCAGCTTGACCTCTGCCTGGGGTGCTTCTGGATTGGGGTGGGGGGTAGGGGTTTGGGCAAGGGGGCACAATATACCATCAGTAGGCTTGAAGAGATCTCTGTCTGGTTAGTCTGGTAATGGCTTCATGGAGTGAAACACTAATGGATTGCCAACGAACCTTGTTAAAGGTAATGTAATGGAAAGCAGGCGATGACAGTAAATGAATCCTCTCCGCTATGTCGTTCAGAGACACCTCTCATCAACATTAAACTTGTTAAAACCACAGTGTAGGGGCAGGACAAACATCAAGACAGTCGTTTAAACAACGTGGGGGAACCTCCACATCGCAGCACCGGTTACCCCCAGCGCAGGTGCGTCTGGAATAAGTCTTTACTGCTCTGGGGTACAGATATGGCAGACCTGTACCTACGAAAGCCTGGTTCCTCACAGCAAATCCAGGTATTCACTTCGGGGAGAGTTTTCCACATGCAAACTCATACTATATAGAAATGACCCGTCATAACAGACAGACGCACACAGGACTCAGATCCTCATCCTCCCCTGCCTAGCATTAGCAGACCCTTCACTAACTTGTTTGTGTTTTGCAGTAAAAGCAGAACGACGGATTCTTCAAAAGCACTTGGTAGTCAAATCAGTAGGAGACATTTTCAAGTCTGAAGAAAGCTGACTTTCCGGCTGATGTGACTGTGGCAGTGCCATTGCTAACAGACTGATGTGACTGAAAGAAAACCCCAAAGGTACAGCAGACACATTGTGTGCCACAAGACCTGAAAATATCAGCAAAGCAGTCTTGGAAAGATTTGGCTATTGGAACATAGTCTGTCAATGTGACTGCAAGAAACAGAATTTTTCATGTGTCTTTTTCTTCAAGTTGCCTAGTTCACTAACCATCAGCCTGATTAATACCAAATTTCTGCTAATAACAGAGAGTGCTGGCGTACTGCCTAGCACTTTATAGACTAGTAAAGTCTAATAACCTCAAGGAGTCAATCAATTAAATTTGCAGGGCCACAAAATTATGTTTGGCATGAAGGACAACAATACGGACAACATGAAAAACCATGAATCTATACAACACGGCACATTTTAGGCTCTCCAAGCTGAGCTCTATAAAGCTGTGCCCAGTGCAAGGTGACATGGGAAACTGCAGACCCTATGAAGAACAAAGCAAACAATTGCCAGTCTAGCTGTCTACAATAAAATAAACACAGATGGCTCAACTAGTTGGCAGTTACCCAAACACTGGCTTTGGACCGCCTGCCTAAAGCGGTTACCCTGTATTTATAAAATTATATACTTTGGGGATCAAATACTAGACTGAAAAACTGTAATATGGCAAGAAGGTACAACAAGAATTTGAAATACAAACTGAGATACGTTCATTGCACCAGTGGCAAATAAAGTTGTTGAACTGCGCAGCCTTTTCAACGGGCACTAATGCCTAACCCTCCCTCCCCCACAACCACATAACCCCCACAACATTGATAAGACAACAGTGGATTAGAGTTATCAGAGACCTGCTTTAACAGTGGGAGCATCGTTAGGGGGTTCTGAAGGCTGGTTCATACTCGGCTGGGAAGGGTCAGTGGAACCAGCTGGTTCCGTGTCAACGTCAACAGAGCTGAACAGGGTGACAAGGTGGGGGGCTGAACGAAATGGAAATTATTCAAGTTAACATGGGTGTTCAGAGTGGAGGCCCAGTTTCA
>JAOYSI010069832.1:0-19894 GCA_025775065.1 Hiodon alosoides
CTCTCTCTCTCTCTCTCTCTCTCTCTCTCTCTCTCTCTCTCTCTCTCTCTCTCTCTCTCTCTCTCTCTCTCTGAATCACTGAAACTGAAGGAATAACTCTCACGTATGGCTGAGAGTTTAAAATGCAGGAACCACAGAGAACCTACTTAATTTCCACTACTGAGGAAGAAACGAGTGATGAGAATCAGATGTATGCGAAAGGAAACTGACATTTCCTTTGAGATTTGGACACATTCTCGGTAGTTAAAAAAGATGATGAATTGAATGAGAGCAGACAGGGTTTTCTAAAGATAGTACCAGCTTCATGTTCGCTCAAAGGACAGGGTGATTCAAATGATTAATGTCCTGCCTAGCTGACATAGCATGGGCAAATTCTCTCAGAGCATTAAAATATCTGGCAACAAACCACAACTTCAAACACTGTGGATAATAAATTATATCTCATCTCTACTTCCCTCCGTTCCGCTTTTATGGGAACCATATTAAGTTTTATAAGGAGTTTGTTATGTGTGTACCCGTGTCAGTGTATGTAAGTGTGTGTACCTATGTGATGGTCTGTATCTGTGTGATCTGTGTGTTTAACTGTGTATACCTGTGTTATTGTGTGTAACTACGTAGTTGTGTTTTAGTTTGTGTCATTGTGTGTAAGTGTGTATATCCGTTTCATTCACTTTAACTGTGTGTATTAGTGTGTAACTGTGTTTGCCTGTATCATTGTGTGTTAGGGAGTGTACCTGTAATTTTAAAATCAACCCACCTGAGATGTGTCTCCAGGATAGGATGTACCCAGAAACCCCTGCAACGCTTGTCCAGTTCAATACTGTGCTGCTGTCTGTGGTATCCAGAGTTTCAAACCTGGTCACTTTAGGCAGGTCCACTGAAAATCATTCACATCACTCAATCAATTAATTTATAGTTAATATAGTTATTTAAACCTACTCACTTTTGGCAGGACCACTGAAAATCAGTCACTGCAGGTCTGTGTTATAGGTCTACACTGACAGAGGAAGGGTTTGTTAACAGACTGGTGCACTCACAGGTACGGGCGGTGAGCAGGGTGGGACTCCCCTCTCGCACACCCACCACAGATGACACCTGGATCTTGTAAGCAGAGCTCTCTTGCAGCCCCAGTATAGTGAAAGATGTTGTTGATGAGGAAACAAGCATGCTCTTTGCACTGTCACCTGGGAGAAAGACATTACCAGAGAACTGCTGCAGTAAACTATGCTGACCACACAGGTGAGGTGAACATCAGACAGGGGAGGTGTGCAGCACACAGATAAGGTGTACAGCAGACAGGTGAAGCATACAGACAAAACAGAGGTGTACAGCAGGCAGGTGAGGTTTACGGCACATAGGTAAGGTGAACATTAGACAGGTGAGTTGTACAGCAAACAGGTGAGGTTTACATTGCACAGGTGAGGTGTACAGCTCACAGATGAGGTTTACATAAGACAGGTGATATGTACAGCAGACAGACAATCAATACTAACCATGAAAGGGGCTCCAGGTGATCTTGTAACCCGAGACGCCAGGGGCTTTCTTCCAAGCCAGCTTAAAAGAGTTTACCCCGATGTCCACCACCTTTACCTCCTTTGCCATCTGGATCAGCTCAGAATCTGTCAGTGATGCTAAAACAATCCTGATGTTACCCACACTGCACCAAGCAACCCTGATGTGACCCACCCTGCACCAAATAAATCTTGAAGTTACATACACTGCACCACACCAAACAACCCTAACGTTACCAACACAGCACCAAACAACCCTAACGTTACCAACGCAACACCAAACAACCCTGATGTTACCCACACTGGACCAAATAACCCTGATGGTACCTACTCACTACCAAACAACCCTGATGCTACCAGCACAGCACCAAATAACCCTGATGTTGCCCACACTTCACAAATTGCGACTTTAGTCGACTTTTTCTTTCCTCGTCCACAACATCATGATGAACTGACCTAAGCAGTAAATTTCAGCTGAATGTATGTGTGTGTGAGTGTGAGTGTGTATGTATGTGTGACTGTGTGTGTATGTGACTGTGTGTGTGTGTGTGTGTGTGTGTGTGTGTGTGTGTGTGTGTGTGTGTGTGTGTGAGTTGGGTGTCAGCAGCTAGCGGCGGGATGAAGCGATGATTACAGTAATACAATGCTGGCAAACTTGGCTCGCTCACAGAGCGCTACAGCAGCTGTAGCCCAGGATAAAGATGGAAACGCAAACCACAGGAGCTGCCAGTCAAACAGAGCAGGCAGACATTCCCCAAGGACAGACGGAGGAGGAGGCCTGTCCTGGGCCATTTTCCTCCAGCCCCATTACTGTATCATATGCCACTCACAAGGGCCTGTAACCAGGAACTGTCACTGTGCCACTGCACTGTTTCAGTGCACAGCAAAGATTCTTAAAGAATATGTCAAAACTCACACATGCCTACACACACCCACACCCCAGCCTCAGCTAAAAAAACACATAACACATCATCCGAGCACCATGCAGGGAGGAGCTGGAGGCCCCAGTACCTGTGTGTTGCGAGAGTGAGACTTCTGGTCCCTCTGTGTTTCCGTAAACAGCATGGATGCTGATGGTGTAGACGGCCTCCGGGTTCAGACCATCGATGTGGTAGAACAGAACACTCTGGTCCAGGTAACGACTCTGACTGTTGCTGCTGGCATCTGCAATAGACCGGCCATATCCGGCACATCATCAAGTCAGGTCCCTACAGTAGGGGCCCGGTTGGGAAGCAAGCAGGACTAGAAGTCTGTGAGTAGGTCTGGTCTGTGATGAATCTGTATTGTGACTGGGTCTGTTCTATAAGTGAATCTGTTCTGGGAGTGTGTCTGTTCTATGAGTAAGTCTGCTTTGTGAGTGTTTCTGTTCTGTAAGCGGGTCTGATCTGAGTATGTTCCCCCTCAACACTGTATAAGTCTAAGTGTAAGTGCTGCACCACTAAATATAATTCCATCATTCAAACATAGGATAGTACTGACAACCAGTCCATTAACACTGTTTCTACCTTTGTCTAGAATGTAGTAGCTTTATTAAGTTTGGGAGACATGATGGATGTGTGCGTTTGCTTCTGGATGTATGTGTGTTCTTTAGTTGGAGCTTGCACACACAATGTGTGTGGCCGAGCCAGTGGGCCTACTTTCTCATAATGTCATAAATGGACCTATAGAGTCATAGTTTAGTTCCTGATAAACTCCTTTTAATTAGTCTTTGCTCGCCATCTAAGCAGCTCTGTTCTTGAACTCAAGTTTTGCAGTGACTCACAGGGATGTTTGGGGAATCATCAGATGCCGCCAGGCATGCCTGAGACTGGTCGGGTTGACCAAGGCTGTTTAGTCTGAGAGGCGGGACACAGGATATGTGATTGAGGTTTGCATGGTTTGCAGGGGGGGGGGGGGGGTTCTGAAAAGACTTTAAGATGCTGGAGTTTCAAATGTATCTTTGAGAGTGAGATCTTAGAGAGCGATCTTTGAGAGATCAGGAGATCAACTGTCTCATCGGAAAATCCTTTGTTGCCTCTCGAAAAAAACCTGGATCATAATTTTTGATCTGACAGACATGAAAAACCATGGCCTTTTCCCATCTCAATAAAATTATATCATTGTTCCATAATAGTAACATAATTTCATACTTCATTAATTCGAGAGTCAGGAAGATAAGGTGTTATTATGTTTAAACACCCACTGTTCCTCGGCACCACCAGTCTGCAGTTTGGTTTCAATGGCAGAAAAAACAACCATGATATTTTTTTAATCGTTTCAAAATCCGGGATGTTAAAAACATGCAGAGATTTCACTTACAAGGAATTGTTGGCATTACCCACTATGTAAATAGTGTTTTTCTGTTTTCCCTGCAGGTTTAAAGTTCAAATACTTATCTTTATATCCAGGACAGCATGAGCAAATTTGTGCTCCAGTAGCTTGGTGGGAGTGCAGGTGAGATTCATCTCATCTGCCCATGTGCGCACAGGTGTGAATGTACCTTTCCAGGTGAGTTTATACTCTGTTGCTCCCACGATGGGACTCCAGTGCACAGTGATGGAAGTGCTGGTGTAGGATGTTACCTTAAAGTTGGAGATATAGCCTAGGGGAGCTAAAGAGCAGAAAGGCAAATGAGATCAACTATAGCATCAATAGCTATATTTCATTTTCAATTGCCCTGTAGATGACGATCAAGAAGTAAAGCTTTTGTAAATAAACATCCCTGATATATTAGTACCTCCACTTTTAGGTTGAAATATCACTAGAAAAGCTATCCACTTTCTGCGTGTTCTCTCCCACGTTCTGCGAGTTCACTCCCACTTTCTGCAAGTTCCCTCCCACCTTCTCTGTGTTCACTGTGACCTTCTACGAGTTCCCTCCCACCTTATCTGTGTTCCCTACCACCTTCTGCATGTTCCCTCCCACTAATAATAGTCTGAGGCAGTACTCACACGTGCGCACAGTGGCTGTGATCCCAGGGCCCAGCACTGACCCAAACAGCACATAGAGAGACAGGACGTACTCAGTGTCATGGACCAGGTTTTTCAGGTGGTACATCGTGGTGCTGCCATTGAGGGCCAGCTGCCTGGGTCGATCCTGACCCAAAAACTCTGTTGGAGGAACAATAAGAACCTGCCGTGACAACCCGCCTCGACCATAAAGCAAGGACCCACTTCACAGCCCAGTTGCAGACGCATGAAATGACTCACTGGACCCAATGTTCATGCACGGATCTGTATTCATTCATTAATAAACATTCACTTGCCTGTCAGCCGATTGCCTTGAGCACACATAGTGCTTACATACTTGATTCTTGGTTTACTAAAAGAGCCAGCTCAATAATGTGTTAAAACGTTTCTAAAACAGTGGTGGGAGACCAGGTAAAAAATAGTACAAACTTAAAAAACTGGTCAAACTGATTAATTATTATTAATAATAACCAAACTGTTCATTTATTTTTTTATCAAACTGATTATGATTATTGAACTGATTATTATCATTGAACTGATTATTATCATTGAACTGATTATCATCAAACTGTTTAGTATTATCGTGCTGTTTTATTAGTATTATTATTATTATGACTGTTATTTTTATTTAATTGATTCCTTGTTGAATTAACTGATGCAAATTACACTGATTTCTGATAAAGCACTGATTTATGAGGAGGATAAGAAACCTATTCTCTCCAAATCATAATTACAAATCCTTACAAAACCAGACTTTTCCGCTCATTTAATAGTGCAAAGTCAAAGCTGTGAATCCGAGAGGCCCTAGGAGACCATTTACAGCTCGTCCCAGAGGGGTGGCGCTGACACATAATATTCCCAAAACATTATTACAACATTGGTACAACATTATGTTGGTAAAAAGTGACGTTGTGCAGTCTGACACAGCTGATGTGGCCAGATGTGAATTGACCTGGAGTGGGCCCCCAGGCCAGCCTGTAGCCCGTGGCTCCGGGGACATCGTTCCAGGACACAAGCGCTCCACTGGTGCTAACGCCAGAGGCCTTCAGAGTCTGGACTGCGCTGCTCTGCACTGGAGAGAGACCAACTGAGAGTTACCAATCAATCACTCCACCACCAAGAGGCTCTGAGCCAATAAGAAGCTGGAAACTCACGTGTCTTAGCTGTCACAGTGGTGACAGGGCCCTCCACATCTACAAAGATGGGGTTTATGGTCACGGTGTACTCTGTGCCAGGGTGGAGACCCTGGATCATGTAGAAGTTGAAGTTCTCGCCCAGATTCACATTCTCAATGTGGCCCTCTGATATAAACAGAATAACAGGTTTGCTATCATGAACAGAAACGCTAAAGAACAAACCTTTTTTAACCACTTAAGCATATGGCCATTGAGGCTTTCCTTCTACCTGGTGTCCATTAAAAAAACACTCAGTTCCATTATAATTGTATCTTTAGGCTCTGTTGGGCTCTGGGCTACAGAATACCTGAGGATGACCAGGTGAGCCGGTATCCGGTGGCGCCTTTGACAGATGGCCATCGGGCCTGGACTGTGTCTGTGGTGGCATTCTGCACCAGGAGCTGCTGGACTGGGACCAGTTTCACTTTGACAGGTACAGAAACCATGGGTTAGGGGAGCAGGCTGACATTGACACAAAACCACAGATTATAATTAAGTGATCGGCCTGATAGTAAGACAACAATGTGGATAAATGTACTGTTAAAAACACAAGTGGCACCAGAGTAAAAATGACCCGAGAGAAGTACAGAAAGGGGGGTTTCAATGTGACACACAGAGGACCTTCCTTCATAAAACCAAGATTTCCCATCATCAGTTTGGGAGTATTAAGTACTGTAACACCATCTTGTGGACAATATAAGTAATTGTTCATAATGTCTCCCCACTCATACCTGCATGCACTCTGTAGGGTGTTACTGGTCTATGGGGTCTATGAGGGTCACTCTTTAGGGTGTTACCAATTACAGACAGCAGGGAAGGGAGTTTTGGTCGGTAGGGTGTTACCGGTTACAGACAGTTGGGAAGATTGGGAGAATGAATGTTCCTCACATGTTTTGCCAATGGTGGACACAGGCTGGCTGAGCTCCTGTGGGAACATGGTGATGATGGTGATGGTGTAGGTCTTGTCCTCCTCCAGACTCTCAATCACATGTGAGGAGACATCACCCCCCAGCAGCTGTTCATATGTCAGTCCTGGCCTATTAGCTGCACCCACAAGACCCAGATGTCAGCACGACAACCATGACTTAGAGTAACATCCACACCAGGGCTCACCAACTCAGGAACATTTAGCTTCTCACAATTACCTGCATTCTGCCAACTTCTGCAGTATGGCTGCTTTTTACCATTCTGGATAAAGTGCAGATAAGACATCAATGTTTTGGGGGGAAATATTAGGAGGAATGTGAATTACCCACTGCTTCATATGTAATGTGGATCTCACAGTTATCCACGGAAAGACTAACTGACTTCAATGTACAGTGAAAGAGCATGATTGTTTCCCTCACATCGAGGAATGAAGATTTTGTATCCGTCGGGCTTCCCTAGTGGGGGTGTCCATGCAAGGCGCAGGCTGAAGAGCCCTTCCTCAGTCACACGGAAATTGGACACCGGAGGTACTGGAGCTGCTCATACCACAGATACAGGATTGCCAGATCACCCGCATGTCAATAACAGTGTGCTGAACACACAGAAGCACTGTAACTGTTATTATTGATGAATATGTATAGTTGTTTTTGAGGAGATCTCGTCTTGTAATGTCATATATCGCAGTCTGAAACTAGCGTGGCTATGTATATGAAAGTTCTTTATATAGTTCAATTATTATTCAGTTAAATATAATTTTAAAATGCTGTCATTAAATGTTTTGGCAATACTGCCGAGAAATTGTCTTAAATTTATTGAATTCAAAATTGAATTGTGATAGTGTGTGAGAGTTAGTGTGTGAGATGGAGTGAGTGAGAGTTAGAGTGTGCCAGAGTGAGAGTGAGAGAATGACACTGTGTAAGGTAGTGAGAGTGTACATGAGTGAAATTGCAAGAGGGAGAGTGTGTGAATGAGAGCGTGCAAGAATGAGAATGTGTGAGAATGAAAACATGCAAGAGTGAGAGAGAACGTGTGAGATTTGAGAGCATGCATGAGTGAAAGCGTGTGCGAGATTGAGAGTGTGCGAGAGAGAGTGTGCAAGAGTGAGAGTATTCATGAGTGATATTGCAAGAGGGAGAGTATGAGATTGAGAGAGCATGAGAGTGAGAGCGTGAAAGAGTGAGAGTGTATGAGAATGAAAGCATGCAAGAGTGAGAGAGAGAGTGTGTGAGATTTGAGAGAGTGTGAGATTTGAGAGTGTGAGATTTGAGAGTGTGCAGGAGTGAGAGCGTGCAAGAGAGAGAGTGTGCAAGAGAGAGAGTGTGTGCTCACTTGTCTCAGCAGTGGCTGTGGCGGAGTCACCGATGAGGTCAGGGTAGATAGCGTAGACAGAGAAGGAATACTCAGTGCTGGGACTGAGGTCCGACACCACGGTGGTCCAAACATCCCCCTTCAGGTCTATCTGTAGTACAGACCACCAGCAGAAGAAAAGCACTTAGCTTCTGCCTCTTCCCCGGCAGGACAAACGCAGAGAAAGAGACTTCCCAGGGAATTCCCAGGCATACCCCACCCAGAATTTATTTCCACAATCCTTCCAGAGACTGCAGCGTCAAACAATGTATCCTCTCCTATTGCTGCCCCCTACCTCCGCTCCCTAACTTTTGCCTCAAACCCCATTATCCACTCTCACTGTATCTGCCCCTCCCCCCACACTTTCTGTAACCTGTCTCTCCTGTCCGGACTGCAGCTGGCCCTTGGGGGAGAGGGGAGTGAGCAGGATCCGATGGCCTGTAACATCCCCAGTGGCAGGTGTCCAGGTGAGGCGTAAGGAGCTGTGGGTTGGCTCGCTAGCCACCAGGTCCTTAGGTCCAACAACCTGTTGCACCACTGCAAGAGATGTGAATCATTGATACTGATAAGTTTTGAGTTTTCTCCGGAAGCCTTATCATTACTGGCTAGGGACACCGTTGATAAAGAAATTCAAAGTGTGCAATTTCAAAAAGATACAGATACTGTTTCATTGTGTGAGTTAGGGATCCCACTGTGGAGGACATATCAGTGTCATGATATGTCGATGTGTGAGTTAAGATCCCACTGCTGACTGAAGACGCGTCAGTGTGTGAGTTAGGGATCCCACTGCTGAGTGACGGCAAGTAGGTGTGTGAGTCACGGATCCCCTGCAGACTGAAGGCGTGTCAGTGTATGAGTTAGCGATCCCACTGTTGATTGAAGACATGGCAACGTATGTGTTAGGGATCCCACTGCTGATTGAAGACGTGTAAGTGTGTGAGTTAAGGATCCCACTGTTGACTGAAGACGTGTCGGTGTGTGAGTTAGGGATCCAATTGTTGACTGAAGATGTGCCTGTGAGTGAATTAGGGATCCCACTGTGGAGGACACATCAGTGTGTGAGATAGGGATCCCACTGCTGACGTGTTGGTGTGTGAGTTAGGGATGCTGTGGGTGTCAATACCCACCAGGTTCACTCTTTTTGATGGGTCGGGGGGGCTCGGATGTAGTGAAACAAACTCGTCGGGAGATCTTGGGAAGGAGAGTACTGAGGCGTGAGAAGTCATCGCTGAGTATCAGGTGTTCTTCATATGGCTCCGTCACAATCTTCCTCAGTTCTGACTGGTCAACACCTCTCACTCCTGCAACATTCCATATTTCTGCTAAATTCAGACCAATAGAATTTTGTATGTATATATATATATATATGTACACACATACAAAATTCTATTTAATAGAATTTTAATTCTATTAAAATATCCAGATTCAGTAAATACCCAGCTTCAGTAATTCTCACGTAGTGTGGGAGTCTGGAGAGTTGGATCTAATGTAAAATGACAGCAGTGTGTGGCTTTAATCTGTAATAATTTCAGCTCTCTTTGATTAGAGGCGTACCAATGGCATAGACCGTAATCCCGCTGTCCATCACTGCTTGGGCTGGTCCATCAACCGCATCAGACGATCTCGCATTGGTTACCAAGATGGCGATCTGAACAAAAATATCAGAAAGCCCACTAAAACTTTGTGCTGCTCTGGAAAAGCCAGTGACAAGTACCACAGCCCACAGAAAAACACACATTTTATCAAATTAAAACACATGTTTTGCCTGAAATCTTCCAATAGTGGAAGGAAACCAGAGTGCCTGGTGAAAAAGCTGGGGGAGAACTTGCAAACTCCAAACTGAAATGTGTCCAGTCTTAGAGGAGTGAAGAACCTGATACAAACCGGCCGCACATTCAAGGAACCTGGAGGGTTGAGTGGCTGCTCTACCTTAGGAGCATTGTCACGGGCGATGGCAGGACTGAAGACAGACTCCACCAAGAAGTTTAGTGCCTTTCCTGTTCTGCTGCTTCCTCCCTCATAGGGGAGGCCCTGCACAGCCATCAGCACTTCCTCCTGGGAAGTGTAGTCCGTCAGCGCGATCCTCATTCTGAGGAAACAGGAGCCTGCTTACAGCACATTTCACCTGGGCGCACCTGCTCTACCGCTGCCTCAGTGTAACGTGGTACACAGAGTTTCTCCCAGGTTGCAACTGCACGGAACGACAAGGGACTGCTCTGTCTTGTGCTACCTATGCATACCTGGGAATGTCGCTGTAGACCGTGACTCCGAATCGGATGCCCTCCTCGCCAATGACATTGTCCTGGAAACTTTTGATTACATCACTGATGAACTCCTTGACAGTGTGAAAGTTTTCTGGGCCCATGCTCCAGGATTCATCCAGCAGGAACACTATATCAGCCGTCTCTGCAGTATGACACACTGGGGGTGGAAACACCAAACACGGCGCAGGAAGTTTGTGTGTATGTGAAACATGCTCGGGTTGCAAACAAACGGCGTGTTGTATGTATGTGTCAGGCTGAATGCTTTTTGATTCCTCTATGCTAAAGTAAAATAGGTCAAGAAGCAGCTGTTTGAAGCTATGCTACTACTGAGACTTTCTGCACTGTTGTATTGTGATGGCCAGTGAGTCCCATTCTCAGTAGTTCCTCATGAAAATGCATGGTGGGGCAATGTTAATTATACCAGTGTGCTGGAGGTAAGAAGCTGCTAATGGACTCTGCTGTGATAAATGACCAGGAGATCTTGTTCAACTATTTCACACCAGCCCTGGAACAGCTGGTTTTGAATGCAACCACCCCTTCCCACCAATCACTCCACAATCTGCCAATCACATTTCACCCCAAGAAGATTTCCGATATTTCCCTTTGTTAGACCAAGTATGCTTGGGTGAGTGCAGGGCCCTGGAGGATCGAGAGCATAATCCTCTCTGTACTGAATATGCCTTGAGGGTCCAGTTCACTCCCACAAGCACTAACCTTCAGCCTGGGTTTCACTGATGCCGGTCGACAGAGACAGGATTGAGATCCACATGTAGAGAAAGACCATCCTGACTGCCCCTTTCTCCGCAGTGGCACACTCTTCTGTATGATCTCTCTCTACCTCTTCACTCGGTGCAGATGAAAGTTTCTTCTCAGTTATGCGAAACAGGAAAAAAGAAATGTAAAGTCATTGTTAGATAGTCCCACAAAGCCTTTTAAATTGTCTTTCTAATAATTAATTGCGTTCATGTGAGTCTTAACCAAATGTGAACATGAGGAACCTGTCTGATCACTTTTATTAAACTTTTTGTTGCTTTTGGCTCTGGAGACCGGAGTCCGTTTTTTCACTATTACACTTTGTTGCCTTTGGCTTGGGAGACCAGGGTCCCTTTTTCACTGTTAAACTTTGTTATCTTTGGCTCAGGAGACGAGTCCTTTTTTCACTATTACAATTTGTTGCCTTTGGTTCGGGAAACCGAAGTCTCTTTTTCACTATTATAGTTGCCATATTCATTTCAAATTAAGAAAATCCTTTTATTTTCTGTTGTTTATAACCCATAGTAGCGCTATAACCTATAGTCTTATACAAAAATGCTATATGCTGGCCCAACCATTTTTCTAAAAATCCGTAAAAATGATTGACATTTCGTGGTCTTTACAGTTTCAGAAGGCTGAATTATCACAAAACATACCATCATCTGCACATTAACAAATTATACGACATTGCGTTGTTTACCGACGTCCCAAAGCTTAAGTGGACAGAAGAAGGGCATCTCCGTCCATTGTAAGGTGGGAGCGTGAGTTCACACTTTGATCTACTACTGTTCAATAAAGATCGAATTCTACTGGGGTTAGGATCTCTTCCAAGAAAGGCTGTATTCAGCTACTCAATTGAGGTAATGAGAATGTCTGTCGTTGAAGGTCTGTCTTCAGCTTGTAAAGTTGGTGTAAATTTGTTGTAAAGTTTGCAGCAGAGAAAATGAGTGGTTATATTTACCCCCAAGCCTGTTTGTGGGAGGATGATTTGATTGGCATGCAGAGACAGCCTGTCCTCACGATGGTAGAGTGGAAAATAGAAAGCGATCGATGACAAATCGCTGGAATTCCAGCACGAGGCAAAGGCAAACTAATTGAATGGATCGTTCACCAGCTCCGAGCAATAGTTTCCTAACTCAACCTGTGGCAACTGAGAAAAATATCCTCTCTCTATTTTCATTGTTTTATAACTACCATCTGCTAACAGCCAGCTTAAAATGAGTACAAATCATAACGACAGCTGTGCTTTGTCATAGCCAAAAATATGGGTGAAAGCATATTTGTTTAAAATGTAAACTCTATGGTGTGTTTAATGTTTTCAAGGGTATGGTGGAGCCAAGAAAAAATGAATCTTAAATTGAATTCAGGTGTTTCATTCAGTCCCATTGCCACAGGTGTATAAAATCAACCACTTAGCCAAGCAGTCTGCCTTTACAAACATTTGTGAAAGGATGGGTCATTCTAAAGAGCTCACTGAATTCCAGCGTGGTATAGTAATAGGATGTCACTGTTGCAACAAGTCAGTTCGTGAAATTTCTTCCCTCCTGGATATTCCACGATCAACTGTAAGTGGTATTATTGCAAAGTGTTTATGAACCACAGCACCTCAGCCACAAAGAGGCAGACCACGGAAAGTTATAGAGCGTGGTCGCCGAGTGCTGAGGCGCATAGTGCGTAAAAGTCGCCAACACTCTGCTGACTCAATAACTGCAGAGTTCTAAACCTCCTCTGGCATTAACATCAGCACAAAAACTGTGCGTCGGCTGCTTCATGGCATGGGTTTCTATGGTCGAGCAGCTCAATGCTAGCCTTGCATCACCAAGCACAATGCCAAGCGTCGGATGGAGTGGTGTAAAGCACGGTGCCACTGGATTCTAGAGCAGTGGAAACGTGTTCTGTGGAGTGAAAAATCACGCTTCTCTATCTGGCAGTCTGATGGACGAGTCTGGGTTTGGCGAATGCCAGGAGAACGTTTCCTGCCTGACTGCATTGTGCCAACTGTAAAGTTTGGTGGAGGAGGGATTAGGCTATGGGGTTGTTTTTCTGGGGTTGGCCTAGGCCCCTTAGTTCCACTGAAGGGAAATGTTAATGCCTCAGCTTATTAAGACATTTTGGAAAATTCTATGCTTCAAACTTTGTGGAAACAGTTTGGGGAAGGTCCATATAGGCATGGTTGGATGAGTTTGGTGTGGAAGAGCTTGACTGGCCCGCACAGAGCCCTGACCTCAACCCTATCGAACACCTTTGGGATGAACTATAATGGAGATTGTGAGCCAGGCCCACTCGTCCAACATCAGTGTATGACCTCACAAATGCTCTTCTGGAAGAATGGGCAAAAATTCCAACAGACAAACTCCAAAATCTTGTAGAAAACCTTCCCAGAAGAGTGGAAACAGTTATAGCTGCAAAGAGGGGGAACAACTCGATATGAATGCCTTTGGATTTAGAATGGGTTGTCATAAAAGCTCCTGTATGTGTCCCAGTACTTTTGTCCATATAGTGTATAAAGTAGAACAGATTGTATTTTTTCAGATGATGTAACTTAAAAAAAAAATGTAATATATATTTTTTAGAAGCTAATAAAAGTAAGTTTGATCAATGGAATGCGCATGTGCACAAACTGAGGTGAATTCCCACCACGTATTCAAATGCACTGATTCTACAGAGATTCTGAAATTGATGACGCAGATTAATGGAGTTTAAATGGAACGCTTCCTCCCTAGCAGTGCCGCCTGTGTCCTATACAGAACAGCGAGAAGGCTGGGTAAAACGTATCCTTAAAATAAGGCACTTAAACAGGGATATATACGAACCTGCTGTAGCTAGAGTAAAACTGACTGCAGATTCTGAAACTGATACCCCAGATAAAGGTTTTAGAGATAAAGATTTTATGGCATCTGGGGTTTGCTGTTGAGTTTCGATTTTGAGGGTATACATGTGTGTTTCTGTATGTTAGGGAGCTCACAAGTGTTGAGAAAACTGTTCTGTCAAACAGGTGAGTAGTGTATTTAATATCTAACAGCAGCTGAGTACTGTCATAACAACCTCTCGGGACACCTGGGTCCCAGGGATAGAGCCTTCCCTTCCCCCTGAGGTGAAACTCTGGCAACCTTCATCTGCATCCTCACCTTCGTCTGCAGCCTGGCTCGACATGCAGACTCAAGTCCTGTTTTCTGGCCATAGGCCACAGAACTTATGCCTGGGCTGCCAACAGAGCAGTGCCTGGGCCGGACTGAACCAGAACATTGCGCTGCACAACTGTGACTAATGGCTTCCTGTGGTGATGGGCGCCATGTGTGATACCGACTTCCCTGTCCTGGTTTCAGATTATGTGTGCTTTGCTTTCCAACTAATAAAGTGGAGGGTATTACACATCAATCACTGACTATTACAGAATTAGGACTTCTGGTGGTAATTAATGCTCTCACTACCAATAAAATGTCTACAGGATAAATGCTTTACCAGTCAGTAAGGACTCTCACTATTTCACCTGAGCGAGTCACACAATGCGCTCAGTTCTGGCCCTTCTCCAGGCTTCTTTCTCTCTCTCTCGCTCTCGCTCTCGCTCTCGCTCTCGCTCTCTCTGTCTCATTTAGACAAGCAGCTTCATGTTCCTATGTTTAAAATGTGGCATGTGCTTCAAGCCTCCACCTCCACCCCTAACCCTAACCCCCCACACACACACACACACACACACACACACACTTGATTTAAAGGCTCAGTAAATGTTTCATTGCAGTTTAAAGTCAAATACAGCACAGGCAAGTGTTGGTAGAATAATAATGATTATATAAATGTGTACACAGAGTTGTGAATTAACCATCAACCTATTTCAACAGCATGAAGGGTTAAAATGGAGGATGAAGATGATGAGTTTTTAAAGTGACAATGCCCCAACATTGCAAGGTTAATCACTATTTCTCTAACTCATCTCTCTGCAAAGAAACTTTCTCTGAATTCTGTGGCAAATTGACCTCAACAAACTATTACTTCACCTTTCAGTGTCTGACGTGTAGAAGAGTGTCATGAATTTGATGCTTGGCCATGTCTGTTTTTATTCAGCTCGCAGACAGTAAAAGCAGATTCCAGCCCCCACCATGAGCACTGGTTTCCTGAGTCTGTTTAACTTGCAGAATCTCTCAAATATTTCATACTCTAGGTGTAGGCTGGGGCCAAGGCTACACTGTGCAGTAATTTATATCACCGTACTAAATACAGTAGGGTATCGTCTGTGTCTGCATTCAAGGCTATACGGTAAGGTCGTCAAAGAGACTAAATCATACAAACAGATCAATGAAAACAAAAGGTGTCTGTTTTCTGAGCTTCCTTATCCAACCCTGAGGTAAACATCTGACAATATCAGTTTATTTGTAAAGAGTGCAGTTAAAACACATTCTGATTTGACGAATGGCTCAGTCAATGTTTTCATTTTCAGAAAGAGGTAAGTGCTGAATAGCCACTGTTTGCATAAATTATCTGGAGCCCAAATCAACACCAGTCCACCTTCAACTCCACGTGAGTAAGTATGTCCCAATGCAGCTTTGACACATCAACACCAACTCAACTTTATGTATTCACAGAATGTATTCACTTCAATCTCCCTTCCTGGCCTCCAAGGGGTGACCTGGGTGCTGTGTAAAGAAGTGAGGTCAGCAGCTATGCCATCAACATTACTGGTTGTGAACACAGGGAGGGGATCGGAAGTGTCCCCTTGAACATTCACAAACAACCCCAGTCTCAGCATTTTAGATCTGCTGGAACCTGGATCTACTAGGTTTACAAATCACAGCAATTAGCAGTGGTCAGTGTTAAGACTGGGGGGCAATCCCTGTGAGTGTGACAGCAGATCCACAAACAGACCAGTGGTCTCCAAGGCTAGGCAGGGGTCGAAGGTTATCTAATTGCCATGCAACAGCCCCCTACACTCATAAAGCATTGACAAGTTCTTACATGAGACAGATTGCAGATGTTTATGGACAATGTTGGCTGCTCTGTTACATTTTCTACAGTTCAGATTGTACATTTTTACAGACTGTAAATATTTGTGATGCAAATGTTGATATTTTTAAATACATGAAAATTTGGAATTTGGCTTTAAACAGATCATTAGATCATTTTTTCCAGTTGTTTTAGTGTTACAATTTTAAATTGTTCCTTTGGTTCAGATCACTCCCTACTGGAAAAATCATTCACAGAGAAAAAAAACTGTGCTTCACACCCAGCGAAAGTCTGCATGCTTCACAGAGCAAAAGACTGAGTTCACAGAGAGAAAGACTGTGCTTCACGAGGAGAGAAAGACTGGATGCTTCACAGGGAGAAAGACTGTGTGCTTCACAGAGAGAGTCAACTGTATTCGTTCAGCTGCTGGGTGCACATTCTCCCAGCTTTGAAAACTAAATTGAGTGTAACTGAGAATATTTTTTAACATTTTATCACAAGACAGAAAGCTCATTCTTTAGTCAAATCAAATCATTGTGACAGAAAGTGTGTAGGATGCTAAACCACACTCTAGCTCTGGCAGGTCTCCATCCAGCCTGGCCGAACTATGGCACCAAACAAAGCCCTGGACATTTGGTGCAAACGACTGGAAAAGGCCAGTCTGACCACTCTGGCACTCACCTCTACACAGTACACAGCTCTCCTGAACAAGGCGTGGACCCGGTTTGTCAGGTGTGGAATGCAGGGATCCGTGAATGAGAGAGTCCAGGTAGTCCTGCTCTGGCCACACGTGGACTGATCCCCGAGACGGAGAGGTGTAGCAGCCTGGGTCTGGGTGTGTGTGAGAGAGTGGGGGGTGGGTGGAGAGAATAGGAGGACGCACACTCTAGGAAGGTGGAGCTGCCCGACCCAGACTCTGGCATTCTGTGTGATGGGGGGAGGGGGGGGTCCTTTTCCCTGCTCTTTTCCGGAGTACTTTTAAAGTGGTTGCCTCCCATGCCTCACAGATAATTCACTGTTAGTTCAGTGTAATTTACCTATGAATTACATGTAGTTCATAGGTAATTCGCAGGTAGTTCTCTTAAAATGGTAGTCAACTCCTCACCTACTGTCAGAGTCTGATCAAGTCCCAAGCACAATACATAACATTTCGCTAGTGCAGCCCAGCAGTATAAATGAGCTAAGGAATGAATCGGCTCACCTCCTATTAGTCCCATCTGTGGAAGGTTCAGCTATGGTTCACACCAATTGCATATCAAGTAAAATTTATCTTTCGCACAGAATGGCACATGAAGCAGTTTCAGTGAACTACTGGGATCCTGTGATTGGTCTATATTTTTATTATCTGGGTTACTTGATCTGTAGCATTGATCTGTAGTCCCTTGAAGGGCCCTGGGTACAGACCAGGGGAAGCCAAAGGACGAACTCCTGCACCTCGCGGGCTGCAGGTCAGTGGTAGCTACGGGCCGCAGAAGGGGCCATAAATCCTCCCTGTCCACTGAAAAGGGCCAGTGTAGACGAACCCCAGGAATTCAAAAAGTTCCCCAGGGACTGGCGGTGGAGGATCAAGGACAAGAGGATCCACCCAAACTGTGGTGATGAAACATTGTCCTGGTTTCTTTATACCCCTAAAAAAATGAAAACGGAAATAAATACAGAATGCAGATTCACTCCAGGTCTACAATTCTGCACATATACCCCATAGCAAAAGGTTCTGCAGTCAACGTAGACAAATAAATTATGTAGACTAACTGTAAAACACTCACACACAACGGCTTCCAGGCTCAGTCGCTTCAGAGCAAAGGAGAGAGTGAAAAAACAGAACTGATTTGAAGTATTTGTCATTTATAAGGAATTTCTTGGAATGGAATGGACAGTGTTCTGTAAAAACATCACAAGCATGGGTAACTGCACATTCGGTACGATGACTTGTTTTTACACGCCACTTGGCCCCGCTGGCGAACACTGAACACCGCCAGGCCCCTAAGCATAGTGTATGAATGCCTTCTCCACCAAAGATGATCACACAGCTGCTGTCCTGTCAAAGTCTCTGATGACGGCTCTGATCCCTAACATCCGTCACATGGAATTCATGGTAAAAATTCCTGTTGAGCTCCACACACGTGCAACAGTGTACCAATGTCAGACCCAACCTTTACTTACTCAGTTATGTTAGCTTGTTTCCTACCACTGCATCACTGTCACATTAGCCATGAATCAATATGCTATGGGACAGAATGAGTTAACCCCAAGCTCCCCTCACATACTGTCAGAGTCTGATTGCACAGATCTGAAAGCAATTCTTCTTCACTGCATCTTACCAGCAGCTCAACAATGTTACAGAGTGGTAGTTTACTACAGCCCATACTGCAGGACAACTTTCTAGTTCACGTGTGATTGTGTGGTACTAAAGTTTCAATACAGACTTTTTCTTATGTATATCTGCATGTGTATTTTTCTGATCTTTTTCAAAAAAATTATTTTTCTCCCCAGTTTGGAAATGCCCATTATGCTAATGCATCTGGGCTCATTGCTACGACCCCCACGTAGGGAGAGAGAGGAAGTTTTCACCCATCCCAGCCCGGACAGCGCCAAATGACTGAGCTGACTGAGTCGAACTTTGCACATATTTTTAAGCAGTTAAATGTAAAGGAGTTAAGGTCTAAGGGATGGTTCTTTGACAAACAGAGAGATTGAAACTATTCCCAGGACAAATTTAAAGATCTGATTGGGGTAATGTGCATGCACGTGTGTGTGTGCGTGTGTGTCAGACTTGTGGTAAAGGTCAAACATGTTTCTGAGAAGGTGGGAGCAGAGGACAATTCATCAGCACTGAGAGGCACTGAAACTCAGTGATGAAGATGTGCGCAGAGTTGCACCAAGACTGTCAGGATTGCACTGAGGCGTATATAACAGTAACTACACACACAAAGTCCATTTGCACCTGGGTTCCTTCTGTCCTCAGTGCGAACCAAAGACATGTCAATGGGAAGGCACTGATGCACCTTTTCCAGGTGGTGCCAACCTGTGGAACACGCCAGTTTTTACCTTAGAATGTGTTATTTTACTGGGCTAAAAACTTCTAGCATGTTGTAAAGTAGCACAAATGATTTCGCAAATGAAAAGCGCCCTGAGGTTGGCGGACCGAGCCTTTCCTGAAGGGAGCTGTGTCTGTAACTGGATCCTTTGTTAGCATCTATTGGCTTTAAAGGTGAGAGTCGTAAATAACCGCCATCCCAACTTGCATTCCCTGCAGAGGAGGGCAATAAAAACCAGGGACAGGCAAACCACATGCAACTGATATAATACAACAATACTCCAGTCTTACAGATGATAACATATAGCATGATCTTTTTAACTTGTGTACGATGTTTTACTAATACTTAGCTCAGCTTTTTAACTTAGTAGTAGGGTTAGGATTAGTACTTTAGTTTAACATTTTTGATCCCCCAGGGGGAAATAGCAAAACTTCTACTACTTTCCCCTATGTACGTGTTGTCATCATCACTACTTAAGATCTGAAAGCAACTGGGATTAGGTTGGTTCATGCTATTATATTATAAACTATATTTAGTTAACTTAAAGTTATGTTTTATCCATTAGGTTAGGCTCTTTAATACACACAGTGTAATCTAACAATACTACATTTTACAGTGGAAAATTGTGTACAGGTATACCTTGCTCTGTGTTCCTCAACCTTCCATACACAAATATTTGTTTTCCTCAGTCTTCCATAAACAAATATCTGCTTTCCTCAAACTTCCATAGAGCCTGTGCCTTAAAAAAGACAGGCATAACTGGGTCAGGTTACTTCACTCCAGGGGTAGCTCGACCTTGTAGTGACTTTCAGAGTGATACAGCAACAGGGCCTATTCTTCTTAATCACTCTGCCTCCGCATGCTTACCTCAATCACAGCTTCATCACTCTGCCTCTGCATGCATACCTCACTCACTGCTTCATCACTCTGCCTCTGCATGCGTACCTCACTCACAGCTTCATCACTCTGCCTCTGCATGCGTACCTCACTCAC
>JAOYSI010069842.1:4412-17766 GCA_025775065.1 Hiodon alosoides
GTTATGTAAATTCTAGTATAGTATACTCATGCGAATGAAGGTTAAAGGGGTAATATAGAATATTGCGAGTGTTGTTTTAAAAGGCTCAATGGGTTGCATTTCTTGGGGACTAAGTCCATGTATAGTAAACCTGCTCAGTCTGGTATTTTACACAGCCACGCAACTGCAGGCTATATGAAGTTAAGTGTATACTATATACTTGTCCTGTGCTTTAAAGTCTACAAAACCCCAAAAATGTCAGTCTGAGCGAGATGTCTCGAATCTGTGCGAATGCCTGGTAAAGATGGCTGAAATGATTTTGTGAAGTTAGTGGGTGACATGCACTAATTGCGTTTTGATCCGTAGCCGTGGAGACGGAATCGTTCTGTTACAGTAGACGTAAAAAAAAAAAAAAATTAAAATAACTGCCAGCTGTTCCCAAGTGCTGCATAAAAGCCACTCTTCACCTGTAAGTGTTCCGTGGAAGAAAACTCTGGAGTGGTCATAGTTAATTGATAGCGGGTGTTCTGTCAAAGATGAAGTATCCACGCCTACAAACAAAGCTCGGAGGAGTCTAACTTTATGTGTTTTATTTTTTAATTTTTTTACACGATTAAGCATGAATTCACTCTGTTCCTTTGTTGGCCCTGTGTTTTCCAGTGTACTGTAGTGTCCCATTGGGTGGATGGTGGCGGGATCATTTGTCCATGGTTCAAGACAGATTACTTGGCTGCGACTATTTATAATTGTTGCGATTCTGGTCTGCAGATTTTCCCGGCGTCGTGATCAAAATGTCGATATGTGTTTTTAAAAAGTGAATGCAGCCAACAGTATTTCTACATTTTCCTGTTTTTGTCTTCCACGGACTAGCTGTGTGGCATGACCTCTCTTCCCTGTGAAAGTCGTGCACAGACATTTGCTCTAGCTGCCTCTGAAATAAATTGGTCGGTGCTCTTCCACTGGTATTCCTCCCACTTTAGCAGTGCAGGGTCCTGTCTTCGTGGCTGTTATTTTCCATCTCAGTGGAAACCACTGGGAAATTTGGTAAGCTTGTTGGCCGCTTCTGTGGTAACGTCTTAACTAGTAAATCTAGCAAGCACACACACAGCTAGCAAGCTTGCTCAATAACTTACAGGAAGTTTCACCCCATCAACCTTCCAGGAAGTTTTAGTTTGCATCTTTTTTTTTTTTTTTTTTTTTTTCCATTAGTTTTTTTTAATAGGCTGAAAAGATTGCAGCAAGGTGTGGAGTTATTTAAAAAAAAACATCTGCTATCCGTAATATACCGGTCAGGGCCTGAGCTTTTATTTGGGGGAGGCAGCTCTGGGGCCCGTGAGCAGAGAAACGGTCGTTAAAAACGCGACTATTTACTGCTATATCTGAGCAGACAGTCAAAAGGCAGATAAGACTTCACCTCAAACCTCAAGGCTCAATTTAACTCGGGTCGTGACGCTTTACTAATCCTTTGCTAATTATATGGAACCACTGGTTGCCTCAAATGATTTAAAAGTAATATTAACTTAAATGTGGGTTTTTAGAAGGCTGCTGCGTTGTTCTGCATGACATGAATGTAGGTTTAAGTCTCAGGAAAGACGCTGTTTTTGTGTCCCTTGAGCTAATGCTTAAACACATTCAGCAGTGTAGCTGGATAGTGTGTAAAATTACACTTAGCTCTGGTTGAAGGTGCTTGCCATGCCAATGGGAGCCAATAAATAAAGGTGTGTGAAAGTGTAGCATTTATTACAGAATGATAAACATACCCTTTTTTAGCGAAACTTCAAATCGAGGTAGGAGGTTTTCTGGCAATGTCTGTTAAAAATATACATTTCCTATGGTTATTGACTCCACCTTGTTGTAGTATTCATGTGTATTTACAATTCTTTTTGATGCAAATTTAATTGTAATGAAGTTACGACCAATGCATTAGTACGTGTATATAACTTCAGGCTTGGTTCCCTTTTTAAGTTGCTACCATGCTGTTTTCTTTCACAGGCATGAGGACATATTTCAAAATGACATAATGAAGACTACGTCAACAAAGAAGGTGCAATGAAGCTGTCTACAATCTAAGTCTCCAGAAGCTGCACAGAAGGTTTGTGCTTTTTCTTTTTTTTTTTTTTGGTGCTTTTAATGAACGTTGGCTAATCCAATGGAGAAATGACCCAACTAATACCCCCCCATCTGCAAAGCTGCTTTTCTGTCTGCTGTTAGGGGAATGTTTTGGGTCGGGGGTTTGCGGAATGGCACATGGGCACATGCCCCCCCCCCCCCCCCCCCCCGCTCGTCTAATTGCCTTGGGGGGCCACTTCCCATCAGGTGCTTTACAATGACGTCCTATGGTGAAAAGGAAGGCCAAATGAAACACAAAAACGAAACAAAAAGCACTCTCCTGTCAAGATGCCAAGTGATAGTGTTTGTAAGAATGGGATAAATGATGACCCCCAGGGCACCTGCCTGGGAGGGGGGCGGGGGTTTCTCCTCCATTCGGATCAGTCTGAGAACGAGGGCAAAATGGTCATATCGCTGGCCTCTGTTAATATGCCTGGGCAAATAACTGGGCATCTAGCTGTTAATTGAATCTTTATAGTCTCCTTGAATCTACCCATGCAGCTATTTAATCAAAATGAAATGATAATTATGAAACCATATTCCTATTTAATAATATCACAACTAGTAGTATCGGTATTTAAAAAAACGAAAGGTTAATAATTTTGTTGTCTAGTTGCTGAAACTAGCAGTTTTCTTGGAATAAAATGTTGAACACTTGGGTAATATTGCTCTGGCTGAGATTGCGGAGTATATTGCAAACGGAATATTCTGTTTGTAATGTTCCCTAATTTGTTTTGATATTCAGAAGTTAATAGTTAATTTCTTGATTGAAGTAAATGGAATTTGATTTAATTATCTTTCGTTATAGTTTGATTGGGACCATCATTTTTTTCTGTATTTATCCGTCTATTATTGTGTCTTTGTATTTATGTGTATTGTGTCTTTGTATTTATGTGTATTGTGTCTTTGTATTTATATGTGTATTGTGTCTTTGTATTTATGTGTGTATTATTGTGTCTTTGTATTTATCTGTTGCTCCTTTTCTGTGAGGCACTGTGAAATTTAGTTTTCCTGTTTACTTTTTAGAAAAAAAGCACTAAATGAATGGGTTAATTTTGAGCTTTGAAGGTAGGCTGTATTAGCTTGACGTTTTCCCTTTGCTCTTAGCCCAGATTGGTTGATAGAGGAAAGCTCTTATTCGTAAGTAGCGTACATGTTAGGGTGAGAGCGGTTACAGTCCCTGCAGGTATACCTTTGCGTAAGGTAATTGACCCGAGCGGTTTTGCTAAATATGCAATTGCATAAACCAGCAAAGGTTATAAATGGTATAAATAACGGAATTATCCCAGCATAGTTGAGTTGCGAGGTCACGTGACGCTTAATAAAACCTCTCAGAAGGGGGGAGAGTGGATTTAAAATGACCAGAAACGCCATAATTCTTCCCTCACTGGAGTGTTTGTGCAGCTGCCAGGACAGCTTTTGAGTCTGTAAGCCGCTGCTAATGTTAAAGGCCATTTCCTAGCGTTTGCCAGCGTGATGCATCACCTCCGCTCTGTTAGATAGGGTTCAAGTCAGACCACTCAGGGAGAGAGTGATGGTGTGGGTTAAAAAAACCTTTCTTAATCTTGCCTTTAGTGTAATTCTGGTGGGGTGATTTGTTGTCTTTGGACTGAAGGCAAAAAAAGAAAATCAAAATAATCATTTATAAAACGGCATGCCCACATGCAGTCTTAGTCTTAAATGAAGACATTTGGCTGAAATTTCCTGGGTGTTCAGCCCTAGGTTAAAATATTTACAACTTCTATTGCTAAGTAGTATTAAAAAAAAAAACTGGACAAAAATTTAATTTCAAGTTTATTATAATTTTGAAAAAGGAAAGTAGAATTTTGTAAGGCTAAAGAGCAACAATGTTTCTCATCAGGAGTTTTTTAATTCTTTGATCTAGGCACCATTTCCTTAATCTCTTTATTGAATGTTAATTATGTTAACTTATTATTATTTTGTCATAACCAGTTGATTTTGAAAAAAGAAAAGCCAGTATTCTGTATGGTCAGTAATTCGGACGTAAAAAGTGCATAACTGTTATATCAGCTAATCTCTAAGAATTAGTGATTTCAGATACCATTGAAACAACTTCAAATAGATGATAGCTTGAATGTATTTAATTTGTCTAAATTAATTGGGGAAAAAAAGGGGAAATGTCTGTTAAATGGAACATAGAAATCTAAGTACAGGAAATAATTTTCTCCCAAAATTAATATATTCCCAAAGGAATATCAATTTATTTGGGGGGGAAAAAAGCATAATAAAAAAGAATAATATCAGAATGCAGAGCCTGAAAAAACCTCAAATAAATTATATCTATAGTATAGGCTACTTTTTATTATAATGGGAATTATGTTTAAATTTATAAGCCATTGATACTTTGCTATGTAGTCAGATTATAATTTATTTGGTCATTTTATATTTCATGTTTTAATAGAACTTCTAGGATAACGCATAAAACGCATTATAGATATGTTCTTGCCTCTGGTTTATACCAAACATTAGGCAGCCTGTAAAATCCAGAGTGACTTTCTTTGGTTAGTCACTCGTTTAATTTCTTTGGGAAGTCTCGTTCTCAAAGGCCGGTCTAATAAACAGCGACGTGATAGACATATTTCGTGGCCACACACCTTTCGCAAGGCTTTGACGTATTCTCAGATGCAGTGTATTAAAATTAGCTGCTACTTTTAAATGAGGGCTGCCATCCCTGTAAAATGGCTTTCCTCCTCTGGTCGCTGGGAACAGAAATGGGTGTCTTGCTATATTTCGAGTGGCGTTTAATAATTTATGAGCGTGACGGAGCCTGTTTGGGGATTTCAGTGCCTTCATGGCATTGAAAAAGCACATTATGTTTCTCTAACATCCTCTGAGCTTGGAGCTTCCTCTCGCCAGAGTTTTGGTTCTGGGGAAACGGGCAATGCGGTGTTTTTAAAAAGATGTCCAAGGAAATACTTTATTACTTGTTAGGATGCAGGTCTTATAAATCGGAGGGATATTTCACCGACATGCTCTAATGCAGTGGATCTCTGCGTTTTTCTCTGGGAAGTCACACCAGGGAACTTTATTCATGGCACACCACATTATAAAAGGTTCTATTCAACTATAATTTATACGTAACTTAATACAATTGTAGTTTAATTGCAAATTGTATTTTCTTTAATTTTTTTATGTTTTTATATTATGAATTTTTCTTAGGCAATCGGTGCGATATGGGCAAAAATAATGTTTAAATAATATAAACTTATCAGTGCAATTGACAATCTGAATTAGAAAGACATTGCAATAGGCATTCGAATCCAGAACTAAATAGTGTACAACAGATAGCTTTTAGCTTATATAGCATTGTATTCATTTTATATCATTTTGTATAACTAAACCTAACCTAACCTCAATTTTTGTTGCTTTATACCTTCGTGCAAATCCGTTTATCAACCGGACTATAAGTGGACTGTAATTGAAGATGGGTTTGAAATAAAGAATTATTTGGAGTGTTGCACATGCTCAGACTCGTAGTGTTATGGAGGGCAAACGCTGAATACAAAAATCAGTGTGTGGCACGGAGTTGTTTAGTCCTGGGGGAATCGTTGACGGTGACACTCCGAGTTCTCCATCTGCAGATCGCAGCCACTCTCCGTTTCTTCTTGGTGTAGGTAGGGCTTGAAAATGGCAACAGAATTGAGAGGCTGGGATGCTCACTCTAGTGGAACAGTGGTTCTGAGTCTGCTCTAGTTGAGGGGTCAGAGGGTATTCTTATTGGTGTGATGGATTAATTCACATCAGTGTAATTAATATTTCAATTTGGCCAAATTGGGAAGATCGGTTGCCACTAATGATGGATGCCGGGGGCTATTAAAATGGACGCTGAGGGGTGGTCTGGGAGGAATGATTAATTCTTTACCTCAAATCATCGTTTAACATGTACATGTAAATTGGAGCTGGGCGTTTTTGTGGGTGAAACATTTTTGGTGTGCAGCAGGGGAATTGGAAAAGTGTGTTCTTACTCGATAGATGGGCAAAGTGAACACTGATTTGATAAGTTCTCCCTCTTTTTTTTCAGTGCTCTTATTGCGTTACATTTAAAAATTTGTTTAGCAGATGTTCTCATCCATAGGAACTTGCAAGACACAAAGCTGAATACATTTCTTAGTACCAGTACACCACCTGAATGTCCCATCTTGGTTTTTTTTTCTTTCCCTCCCGTGTTGAAAGAAACCATTAAAAATATCCCAGTATAAATCGAGTTCTAGATATAAAATTTTATTTAATCGGAACACACCGTTCTAATAGTCAGGCATTGACTGTGAATACTTTAATCTTTCAAGGTTTTTTCATTTATTTTTTTGACAGCCTTTGAAAATGACATGCGAATTGTTATATTGCTTTGAATTAAAAATATTACAGCTCCATATAATATAACGGTTGTAATTGTTTTATCATCAAGCCAGGGTTAATTCTTGATGAGTACAAAAATGTATTAAATGAATAAGAAATGTCATATTTTATAGAGTGAATGATTCTTTATGTCTGTGGCCTTGCGTGGGGCACTTGGACACTCACCTCTCCCCCCCCCTGCCTTGCAGTGTGATGTCCAGCCCAAAGCGCCGTGTGCAGCTGGAATGAGACTCAGAGGCAGGGATCTGCAGGATTGTACCGTGCCCTGGGTTCCCAGCATTCTGGGCGTGCAGAGCGTCCGGCTGCGCTTGAGGCTGGATCACCGTGACGACAAGGGAAGGAGCTGTTGGCAGCTGGTTGATTTGAGCAACGCCACCGGTCAGAGCGAGCGCAAACTGCGGGACAGGACACCGTCCACCTCCTCACAGAGTAAGGCCGCGGAAGGGCCTTGCTTTTCTGTTTTACACCTTTGGGATTGGGCACACACCTTATTTTGGTCCCTGATGAGATTAAGAAATGGGAGGGGGGGGATATTGATAAATAGATAACAAGACTTTTAATTATCCTGAATTCATTCTGAAAGTTCAGATGTGAAAGTCTGGGATGCATGAAATCTGGATCCTCTAAAGTTTTAAAGGAACGGTCTAAAGGCTGGTGACCGTATTGTCTTTGTTCTGCGGGAACGATATTGACAATATCGGGAGAGTAAGGAAAATGCGGGCCGGTGGGAGAGGGAACGACGTGAATCCATTTGGTTTTATTTGCCATTGTTGGGTCCGTCATTATCTGATGCCCTAAAGTTTCACAGTTGCTAGGCGATTCCTCTATGATGGATGTCCGCACCCAAAGCAGAATGGAAAATGTGATCGATGGATTGAAGTATGAATAGCTGATAGGATTTTGTTCTGTTTTTTTCTTATGCTGCTAATACATTTGGAACGACTATGATACAAGAAATATTATTGCAGATAAGTCCTGAAGCATTATCAATTTGACCGTTTTCCCCTACTGCAGCGAAACAATTTTGCTTCAAAAAAATGTTATTGATTGACGCACTAATAGTGTGCGGTCGGCCTCTTCTAAAACGATTCTGGGAAAGGGGTGGCTTCTCAAAAAACAAAAACAAAAATAAACAAAGGAAAAATGATCTGAGTCATATTCTGGATACAAATATTAAAAACGGCCGTTTTAAACCATCTAAAGAACCAATATAGTTTGGGTGGTGAAAGCCTAACTTCCGATGCGTGAGTGTTGTCTGACTATTGGCTACGTCTCTGCCCCTTTTCTGAAGGATCTCCTAATGAAACTGTATTGGCATATTGAGTGATATCAAATCCTCCAATCAAATTTTGATTTGTAGTAGGCGGAATTGCTGCACCTTCTCAGTGACTTGGAAAAGGGATAACGTATGTCTCTGTGGTTGTGCGCACTATTAATAGATTGAGGTCCCTGCACTTGGGTAATGTTTGCTACCAGCTGATTAGATCACATTTACTTCAGATTAACCACATAGTCCCCCCCCCCCATTTGATTTCTTCTGCTTGTGACAAGTGGAAAAATGACAACTGGTTGAGCCAGAATGATTTAATTTCTATCCAATTTTCAAGGCTTTCTATAAATGAAAAATGTGGATCTTGTTCAGAGGGAATTGTCCAGTCCTAGCTCTCAAGATTACACAGACGGGGTAGTTTTTTATGAGATGTTTCAGCGAGGCCAATAACAGATGCTACCTGTGGCTAGCCTGCAACTGTTCTGCTGGTACTTGGGGTTTTTCTGCTATGGACTGTAACGGAGCATAAGGAATTTGATCATTTCAGCTGTTTAACAAAGGCAGCTAAAGTAAACGGTTATAAAAGTTTTATCTTTAAGTGACCTGGATCTGGTGAGTTTTATGGTTTTATTGTCAATCAAACGTTGCCTAACGTTCTATTGTATTGGCAAGCTTGATAATTAAGAATGCTTGGCGATGTATTATTTTAAAATGTTTTTACAGGCCTGGTTGTCAACTGCAGAAGTAGAACGGGTACCCCAAATTACCCTGGATGCAAATGTAATGCACATTTGATTATGCGCGTGTGTTGGCTCAAAGAACCCACTGTCTACAGTTTCGATATGTTGCACAAATCTTTCTTAAGGGAGCTTTTGTTTGAATGAAATGGTTAGAGGCATTTTAAATGGATTCAAGAGTGGTTCCGTGAACATCAGGATACAATCTGGAACCTTCTGGATCTGTGGTTCTGGAACATTTCCATCCCCTTCATCTCTTTAAAAGTATTAGAGTCTTTCCTCCTTGTAGAGCGGTCCAATATCCCACTAAAAACTGTTCAAAACAAATATATTATGACAATAATAAAAATTGTGCAATGGATATGCTAAAAGCTAGTGTTAATTTAGCAGGGGCAGCGTTTCCCATCCCTGTATTTTAGATAAGCCGTGGAGGGTATATGTACACAATACATTCGTGTGTACCATATATTTAAATTGTTCTCCACTTATTCCCCTTCTAATACACAGGGTTCATCCTCCCTTTATTCTCTTTTAGGACATAAACGGTTGGTCGAGCTGTTAGGAAGTTGGTAACGCGTCATGGGATTTGGTGACTCAAGGACGTGCCCCTTCACTCTTCTAAACAAGGATAATGCTATAAAAATCCCAAACGGGACGTTTCGAGTAAGAGCTCTACTTAATTTTGGACGATTGGGTGTGCCTTCCTTAGCTTAGGTAAACGAAGGTGCAACTTGTGCGTTACGTGTCGTTCCCGTATTACAAGGCGATAACACCCCCGTGCGCACTCGTTTTCATCAACGCTAGGATGAGGTCATGGCCTCCCCAATCACCAGATCTAAACATTATTGAACCTTTATGAGAAGTTCTGGGACGCAGAGTTCTCCGTTGATTTCCACCACCTTTTATCTCTAAGAATTTGGAACCGGTTAAAAACGTATAGTAGTGCAATTGTATTCCAGATTGAAACTGTTCTAAACGGCAGGCCAACACATTAGTTAATAAATATTCGTGTGACTTGGCATTCCCATTTATTTCTCTGCTTCCTTTAGGTCTGTGGATTATGGAACCATACATGATTTGATTGATTGGTGATTAATGAATAGATATAGAAATGCAGGATAAGGTGCTGGTGAATGTCAAAGGTCACAATTCAAATGATAGATTTTCTTAAAGCTATCAACACAGAATTCAAAACGATATTGTAAAAAATGTATATATTCTGCAGAATGGAACATTGCATTCAAAACTTACGAATACTTTCCAAAAATCAGACTTTGACATCAAAACCTAGACACGTTGAATCACGAATGTGTGTTACTCAGCATTACAGACTGATGTGATAAGTCGCTGTGTCATATCCTGAGAATATTGCTTTTGTCCAGACACCCTTTGTTCACGTGCAGCCAATGAAAAGCCATAGAAGGTGTTTTCCAAGCACAAATAAATAAGATTCTGTCTTTTAGGTTCTTATTCCAACTTCTCCCTCGGTTCAACGTAGCTACATTGTTCTCAACGCAAAAGATTTCACCTGTGTCCTCTTTTATTCATGACAGACCCTGTAAGGTCTAATGTACTATTTAATAGTTTCAGCAATTTTGTTGTTGTTTTTATTATATGACAACTATGCTTTCTATACACTAGAGATTGTACTGGATGTAGAGATGTGAGTGTGAACATTTTTGCAGAACCTGAACTAGTATTTAAATAAAAAAAAAGGTTTCGAGTTTTGCCAATGTGTAAACATTGGATAAACCGTAAGTACCCACCTTTTAAAGTGTATATTAACCGACTTCACACCAGGAATGCGCATAGCTTATTATAAATGTAAAAATAAAGTTTTTTCAGTTGTCCGTACCCCTTGGCAATTAAACGGCCCTATTTCTGTATCGAATGTTCTCCCCGTTGCCATAGTAACGCTACCGCCGTTGTAAATATCTTATTGTTGGGAACATTGATGTACTCCTAGCAGCGATTTAAGGGTTGAACAAATAATGCTGCCGTGATTATGGGGAGAATTGAATTGACTTGGCCAAATTTACTTCCTTCTTTGATGGCTTACATGGAGACGTAAGAGTTGGAGGTAATTATAAAATCTCTTACCCTAGGAGCTGTAGACAATTTTGGTTGATGTAGTTTCAAGTATTGTTGTAGAGGGGAAATCATTTCTGATAAGGCTGTTTTGAAATGAATAAAACGATTTTAAAGCTTAATTTCCTTCTGAAAAATAGATATGAATTGAAAGTAAAGGTGATGTGCTTTATTCTCCCATTCTTCTAACAACCGGCCAGGCAAGTTACAGAATGTCTTATTCCTCATGTAATTTTTATTGTCTTTTATATACTATTATTAATATAGTGGCTATTGGAAGAATTCACCCCCTTTAGAAATTTCAGTTGGTTTCAACCTGAAATCTTGATGCATTTAAAAAGGATTCGTTTCCCCTGCTCCTCACGACCCACTCAACACTTTAAGCTGCAAGAGACTTTGTATTGTGAAACAGTTAAAGGGGAGGGGGGGGGACGAATGTCTTTGTTTGGAAAAATACCTTTTGGTAGAAGCTGAGTATTTACCTTTACTAGGCTCACACATTTTGATGGGGAAGTGTTTGCGTTTGCCCGAGTTCAACCTCTGTTCATGTCTCTCCACAGGTTCAGAGTCTTGGGTGCTGTGGGATTAGTGTTGTGCTGTGAGGGGAATCTCCTACACGGGTCTCAGGTCTATTGCTGGCTCAAGCAGGTTTTCCCCTCCAGGATTTGCCTGCATTTAGCGCCATATTGCGCTCCACCCTGACAACCTTTCCAGTCCCTGCTGATGAAAAGCGCCCCCCCCCCCCGTAGCAGGATGCTACCATTACCGTGCTTTACAGCAGGGATGTCGTGAGCTTGTAAACCATGTGGTGGCACTGAACAGCAGTGGATTCATGGGTTAAAGCATTGGCTCAGTCCCAGATTCTGCACACTTAGTCTTCTCCTTTTGAGCTCCCCGTGTATTTACATGCTTCGGGCTACACCGCCCAGGTGAGAGGCTCGGCGGCGTCACCAGCCTGCTAGCGCCCCGTAAAGCTGTGGGACGTTTGTTAGCGTTTGACAAGCTGAGAGAAGCTCTGTCCGTGCCCTCCCTCCCCGTCTTCAGTGACCGGCTGCTGGTTTCTCCCGTAATTAGTCAGATCACATGATACGGATTGGGAAACTGGAAGGGTTGAGTCTGCACTCTGTCTCCAGTCATTCTCTATTAAAACAACGCAGGCCACACAGAACCGCTTAGTTGGTTCAGCGCTACCGGAGGACCGACGCACTGCTGACCAGCTGCAGAGAACCACACTTAAACTGCATCCCGCGTGTAAATGGATTAACTGTAGCCGTACATGCTTACCTGGACTAAAGGCGTCCACTTAGCAGATGAAGAACGTAGTTTCTAGTGCCACGTTGGGTCCCGTGGGAACCCGCCCCCCCCACGGCCCGCTTCAGTCCTGCTTTGGTGTACTGCCTCTGTACGCAGACGTCAAACCGAAGATGGAAGGAGGTTGACGTCGAAGACCCCCAGATATGGCCGGATGTTTTGCAGGCGTTAGTGTGAAATGCTGATGCTTATCAGTCGTGTTAGTGCATCACTGCACGCGGAAACGTGCGTTTTTCTTGTGCACGTGCTCAAGACGTGAACTGACACTAGCAGTGTGAGTAGAAATGATAAGACCAAAATAAATCTGGAATTTAATAAATATTCTTTGAATTGTTAGATTTTGAGTGACAAATTTCAGGTTTTGCAAATCACAGACGATGTGTGTGCATGAACTTTAAACATGAAATATAACATCAAAGTCATGAGGCAGAAATATGAGACATCACTGGAGATAAACACCTAGGCTGTAGTTTAATTTGTGAATTTATTTTGAGCCTGCGTGTGTCAGCCGCTACTGCTGTAGGAGAACTTGCACTATAATCTCTGCCCCTGACAACAATAATAACCCTAAATGCAATTATTTTAGGGTCCCTTTTGTATTTCTGAAACATGACCGCTTTTGATTTAAAAAGAAGTGTGCAGACACATCAGAAGAGAATGCAACCAGCCATGATTAAAAGGTGTTTTCAGACAGCAGACTGACCTCTTGACTCCTGGTGTGTGTGTGTGTACGTAGCATTTCTGACGATCCTTGGAAGAGATTCAGACGGGGGGAGGGGCGGGGGCCACAGGCGTTGACATAAAGGGCCGTGGAAAATAATTTGCTCGTTGTATTCTCTTTTTCCCCTGGACTTCAGAGTTCTGGGAAGTTTCTACGCTGCGTGCTATCAAAAGCAGATGCTACTCCCAGACATGAAAGTCAAAAGAAAGGGGAGGGTGGCCAGTGGATTAGCGCCGATTTTCAGATGCCGTTTCATTGAAGAGCGGACGTGAAGCAACAGTAAATGAGCAGCGTCCATTAATCACATCAATACTGCAGATCATTTAAAACGTCTGCGTATGCATGTCCTTGCAGAAATGCACCGCACAGGCTGGGTATCAATACTGCCTGTGGCATGGCTGAGAGAAGTCGCTCTCGTGAGTTATATCCGCTGCCTGGAAAAAAGCCCAGCTTGGGTCCAGTGAAGAGAGAAGGTGTTGTTGGGAAAGCTGCAGGTTTTGGACCTCTCTCGGAATGCTTCGTTCATCTCTCCACGTCAGGGCCAAGGGGATCGTTTGTTCCTGGTCCTTGAGACTTGGACAGGATGAGCACGATTGATTCTTGGTTGCTTTAAACTTCCACTCCCCAGAGGAATGCAGAGACAAAACCCAAAGCTAGCTAAAAGCAGATACATATTCTATAGCGGGAGTTTATCATCCTGCACTGCTATTCTGGGGGGGCGGGGGGGGGGGGGTTAAGAATCAGAACCTGGCATTTTTATGG
>JAOYSI010069852.1:0-22347 GCA_025775065.1 Hiodon alosoides
AGAGAACAGTAAATTACAGTCCTCCAGCATATTATCCGAGGAAGTTCCACAGCGTTCATTAGACACTTACAGTAATGGCCCCCCCTTTACATACAGTTCCCCCTGAGATACTTCAGTCCCTGAGCGATGTCACCTGTGAAAATGGCGAGAGTGTCACACTCAGGTGTAGGGTTTGTGGCGGACCCAGAGCTGTCGTTAGCTGGAAAGGACCGGAACAAAACACTCTGAGTGATGACGGCCACTTCAGCACTGCTCTCAGGTAAGCCTTGATAATTAATGTAATAGAAAATCTAAAATAAATATGTATATATATCTTAACAAACCAACTGGCCGGGAGTGGGAGGGAATCAGCATCTCCTTTTGGCTTTCTTGGGAGCCTTTAGGGTGGTAGTGCCTTCAGGAGGGCTCTGCCTCTCCTCCATTCAGCACTGAATCTCCAGTGTGAGCTGTGTAGCCGGCAGAGTGTATAATGACAGGTGGCTTTAAAGCCAGTGGATCAGATATAGATCAATCAAACTACTTCCTAGCTCATTGCCAATGGGGTGGCAGGATAATTAGTTAACTGATTCAGATGAATGTGTAAATTTTGCCTGCAGTACAAAGGTGACTGCAGTGCTGTTTCCACTAACTCATTCGACTGAACATTTGTGTTGTGAAATATATAGCCCCGTGATGAAAATTGACACTGGATTGTGATTTTCCTTTTAAAGTGAGTCCAGAGAGGCAACTCTCCGAATCATTGGCGTGTCCTCAGAGGATGATGGCATGTATACCTGCGTTGCTGCTAATGCTGTGGGCACAGTCTCCACCTCTGCCAGACTTAGAGTGTTAGGTGAGGTTTATACTATAAGAGATATACCCTTACAGTTTATTGGGTGAAAGCCTCCTTTTTGTATTTAGGTAATGTTTTCATCTGCTGTAAAATGGCTGCCCAGAAATGCACAGAAACCGAAACAGTTAAAACAGTTTTAAAATAGTAAACGCTCGATTGAGTTTTAAAGAACGGATCACTTCTGCTCGAGTGACCTGACCTGTGTGCATTACTACATTGTCGTGGTGTGTTATCAACTGCAACTGGTATTGGTAGATGCAGGGTTTAAATATCTTATAATAGCCTTCTAATTCAGCAGTCATTTCCAATGACAGAGTAGCATAAATACTACAGTGACCTTAAAACAAAGAGAGCAGAGGGTTTTTAACCAGTCCATTAAACACTACCCTGCAATGTTATCATATTATTATAAGACTCATACATCGGGTAGGCCCATTCAAACAGTATAAGCTACACTGTATGTCTACTGACATTTCACAATACACAGGTATTTCTTCCCTTGGCATAAATGAGATTTAAATTCAGATTTTTTTCACAGGTACTTCCAGTAATGGGGTCAGAGTCATGTGGAAGGACAATTTTGACTCCTTCTACACAGAGATCGCAGAACTGGGAAGGTAATCTTCAATAATGTTATGATACTGAATTACTAAATGGCAACTGCCAAATAGTGGGTGTTCCTATATTAACTAAAATGACCAGATATGTCCTCAGAAAATTAGGAAATAATAATGTACATTTTTTTCATTATTATAATTTTTTTTAAATTAAACATCCAGCAAGTGTGGATTTTTGGAAAAACGGCTATAGTTCCAAATCCAAAATGTGATTCCGGCAGCATTCGAGAAAACAATGATGGCTACGAACGGCGCGCGCTGAAACAATAAGTGCTGAATTCCCGCTGTGGTTTGACCAGAGGCAGGTTCTCCGTGGTAAAGCAATGTGGCCTACGGGGGACCGAACGGAGGGTGGCTGCCAAACTGGTCAGCAAGAAGCTGACAAAGCGTAGCCGGGTGACCTACGAGATGGGCATCCTGCAACGCCTGCGGCATCCCTACCTGCTGGGCCTGCTGGACGTCTTCGAGACCGCCAACAGCTACGTGCTGGTGTTGGAGATGTAGGTTCACTTCCTCTCCCTGTGCACATTTCAGTTACACGCAGACAGCCAAACCAAGGGGTTTGACATAGGTGTAGCTAAGAACAGGGGCATTTGTAATGCCCTCGTAATACTGACAATGTAGCTTTCTGAAGCTCATTAAGTAAAAAAGCTGTACTATGGGGTAATGGTGAATAGGAGCTGTGCAAAACTGTATAGTCTACTGCATGTAATAAGCTTGGCAATTACATTTCATGGTTACAACAAGGCCTTATGTGCAACTTAGATTCTATTGCTTTTAATAAAAAATTTTGCGATGTCGGGTCATTCTTGTGTGTGTCCTTCCTAGGGCTGACCAAGGCCGCCTCCTGGACTACATAGTCAGCCAGGGCAATCTCACAGAAGAGAAAGCGGCGCGGTATCTGAGAGAAATATTAGAAGCTTTACAATACCTGCATAACTGGAGAATAGCGCACTTGGACTTGAAGGTGGGAGGAATTATTTGCAGAACTTTAAAATCATTATAGTAGGTAAAGTTGAATTTCACACTGTGATGGGTATTGTTTAAAAATAATTCTGCATACATATGATTGATTAAAATAAAAGAGCACAAAATCAATGACTTTAGGCCAGACCCGACCAGATTCATAATTTATTTATATGTGTAATTCATATAATCTAATGCTCATATGAAATTGTCATTGCTTCTTGTCTGTAATCTGGCAGCCTGAGAACATACTGATAGACCAGACATCAGCCCAGCCGACGGTCAAACTGGCAGACTTTGGCGATGCAGTGCAGCTGAACAGCACCTACTACATTCGCCCACTGCTGGGAAGCCCAGAGTTTGCAGCCCCCGAAATAATCCTGTGCAATCCGGCCACACTGGCCTCGGATATCTGGAGTGCGGGGGTGGTCACTTACGTGATCCTCAGTGGGACTTCCCCGTTCCTCGACGAAAGCGCGGAGGAGACCTGCCTCAACATTTGCAAGCTGGACTTCAGCTTTCCCGACCACTACTTCCAGGGCATCAGCCAGGCTGCCAAAGACTTCACACGCTTCCTTCTTCAGGGCAACCCGTCCAAGCGACCTCCCGCTGCCGTCTGCTTGCAGGAGCCCTGGCTGCAGCCCAGAAAGTGTGGCAGCGCCAAGTGCATCGATACGTCCCGACTCATCTCCTTCATCGACCGGCGCAAACACCTGAACGATCAGCCAATCGGTGGCATCAAGACCTTCCTACACAACAGAATCCTTCCAAGGGTTTAGAAATGAAGATCTCATTCTCTTTGACCTGCCAATTGCCAGAACCCAGTAGTCTTTAGTCAGTCTGGCTCTACTGACTGGATTCTAATTTGATTTTAATTGACAATCCTGAGAAAGAATATTACTCATTAAAGGCCATATATTTATATTGAAAAGATTATCATGAGAAAGAGAAAAAAAAATCAGCGTAAAGTTGCACAAAGGACAAACATTTTTTCCCCCGAACCAGAGTAAGGCCTGTGAGATTGTATTGTTAAGGTTGTATAGAAGAAAAATATGAATATATTTTCAAAAAAAAAAAAAAAAGATGTTATTAACAAAAATATTGTTTATGTAGAGAGATCTCCATTTTTCAAAGAAGCTATTCAAAAAATGAACACATAGATGCTGATTCCGCACATGTTTTAGAGAAAACCGTGCATTGACTGATTGATCATTTCTTAGGTAAATCAGATTTTTTTAGTCGCCTCCCCTTTTTGGTTTAACTACTACAAATACAGAACGCAGATTTGAGATTCCCAAGTTCTAGTATTCAGATTTGCAGGTTCAAATCTAATCACTTGCTGACTTAGTCCGTAGTAGGAGCTATCTAAAAAACACAGGTGTAAACCCTTTGATTAGCTTTCACAAAGTAAACTAAAATATACAAACATTTTACTTTTCTATAACAAGTTTGTTGCTTGTAATTAAGATTTGCCAGTCTCATTTTGTATACAGACGATCTGACTTCAATCGTTTTCAATCTGTGCCACAAGAACTGTAACTGAGACCCAGCGAGAAAGCGGTTCCAATCCGAAGAAAGTTCAAATAGAGATGGCTCAAATAGAAATAACAATAAAATTAATTAAATGAACTGATTTTATTGTTAGTGTGCAATTCAGTAAATTTAAGCAACTCTAAGAAGACTTCTGTTGCACCTGTAATTTGATTCAAATTTAGCGTCATGGTAAACTGTGAACGTATGTGTGTGTGTTGCTTGTAAACTCTTTGTTCCTTTTAAATATTGAGATTGATTTCATTGATGGTGGAAATAATTTCATTGTGGCACTTTGATTTTAAAAGTGTTTGATTTAGATTGTTGTTTAGATTTCCCTTGCTTTTATTTCCAACATTTTTAGGATTTATACCATGATAGGCTGCAAAGGGGTTGTTTACATTTTGATTAACAGATGTATTTATTTATTTATTGCAATTTAAGTATTACACCATATCAACATTTCATGAAGTTTTAATGTTATCCTTTGCAGACAATTTCCATGCAATTCAAATTTTAGATTACCTTCACGTTGATGTCATGTCTATCAGAATAGTTTAATTGTGATTAAATTGGGTTGTGATAGAAAACTTGAGCTAATAAATAAAACCCAATAGAGGAATTTATATGATCAGTTCCACTTTGAATAGCTTAGAATACGTTGGGAAAGAACTAGTCCAATTGGAAGTAATCATGATACTCATGAAATATCTTGGCTGCTACAGTTAATAACATTTTAATGAGTTTTTTTTTTTGTAATTTAAGCTAACTGATCGTGCATTTAAACCTTCAAATTCAGGTGGTTTAAGAAATTAAGCAAATGTAGAGAAGTTGTCAGTATCTATTTTCTCTGAAATTGTTTCTCCAGAAAGATATTTTCTCTTATAGATTAATTAGTTGATCTAATTGATACGTCCCATAACAATGTGTTTGTTTATTAATCGTGACATAAGGTTGTAAAGACAATGATGAGCACTGAAAGTGACTGGATGTATTTTGCTTCCAACCTCATATTTTATATATATTTTTTATCATTAACATCTTATAGTTTGCTTGTATATTATTTGTACAGGAACTTTGTGCTTACAGAAGAGCTGCTGTAAATATGTATTTTGTCATCGGTTATTTTAAGAAATTAAACAGACGGAACATAAGTACTACTGTTATTTTCTTATTTCATATGCACGTCTGTTTTGCTTGTAACACTTTAAGCTGGTCATCCACGTTTTGTTCATATTTAGAACTTCGCTTTTCCTTCAGCAAATTGGGAAATGGTCCTATGGTTTTGAGTTGTTAATTTATACTACGCTCTTGAGGTTGTGGCCAGTCCAGCAAGGAAGAACGACTTCTACAAATTTCCAACAACCCACAAGTAACATAAAGTTGTTCGTATACCTTAATGGTGTATTATCGAACAACACTGAACAGTCGAGGTTTACAGTCAGTGAACAAACATAATTTTTGATGCATGGCCAATCCTAGGTTGGGACCGAATCTAAACTTTGGCAACCCGCTAATCATATTGAATAAAATTGTGTGTGATAGTGTTTTTATAATGAGTGTAAGAATTTTTTTTTTTTAATCAAGAAAACTCTATCCGTCTTGATTAAATACAACTAACTGGTTGTCAAATATTTTGTCCCAGCCCTAGCTATGTAAACTGTGATTTTTCGTGTCCGTGTTTGTGTTTAACGTCGGCATCGGAGAAGATTCTTACGTTTGACACGTGGCAAAGACAAGCAGAACCCGTTTCAGTGTTTTTTTATTTATTTTTATTTTATTATTATTATTATTTATTTATTTTTATCAAACCTATGATTAAAACCGTTTTAAAAGTCCAACTTCCACTTACCCGGTCTGCTCGGACTGTTCGGCACACGTTTTATTCGTTAACAAATTCAAAAAGGATCAGATCTGCTCAGCAACTGCGAACGTGAACGGATATATGTATTCTACGGATCGGTGCGTGTTATTTTGTGCAGTCGCTACTATCTTATCCAAATGCCATCCACATCTGTTTGGTTTACTGTGCAACTCTGATGCTCAATATAAAATTACGTATTCGAATGTTTTAGTCAGCTGACAAACCGTAGCTGTCACGAGATTAAACATGGCTTTCAGCATGTTTTGGGCTGTTTTGTGGTGTTCTGTCATTTCAAGTGCCGAAGTGATTGTAAGTTTGCTTCGTAAGTTTTATATTCTAATTATGTTTGGTTTCATATCAGTCGCCTTCGCGTTATTGTATATTTGTTTGGTCGTAGTCATCAAAATATTATCAATGTGTATTGGATACCATAGTCCATACGATAATAACGATGGTATTTTGCTAGAAAATGTCCAGATATTTCTGCGAATATCACGCGCACAATGAGAACCTAGATAGCATATTTCGTTTGGCTAGTCCGTTAAAGTAAAACTTCAGTTGGCTGTCATTAAGAATTAACACAGATGGAGAATGTAAGTCTGTCTCAAACTGACTTTGTTTATTCAATGTTGGTGAATTATTATGCCTATGGGGGTCCTTGCCTAGTTGGCATAATAACATATTTTTAAAACGGGCTCCTGATACGCAGACGCACAATGCCGACAGCATGTACTAAATTAATGGATGGTGCTCTCTGGTTTTTGTCTAGCACGCTTCAAGTCGTACTTTCAGTATAGACTTTGAGAATGACTGCTTCCGTAAGGACGGAGAGCCCTTTCGCTACATATCTGGGAGCATCCATTATAGCAGGATCCCCAGAGTTTACTGGAAGGACCGGTTACTCAAGATGTACATGGCTGGGCTGAACACCATTCAGACGTACGTATTATAATATGTTATGTGTGACCTTAGTGTCGGTCGGTGTAATTGGTTTTCCAACAGGGCTTCTGTACAATATGTTGGGTTAATCATTTCAATATACAGTGTAAGTCTAAAGTATTGAGATTGTAAATGTCAGGTGGCACCATCCGTCTTTTATTGAGCTTATTTCTCTTTATGAAATTATTTTTTATGGTTGGGAATCTTCAGGTATGTTCCTTGGAACTATCATGAGCCCACTCCTGGTCAGTACAACTTCAAGGGAGACCGGGACCTGGTGCACTTTCTCCAACTGGCCAATGATATCGGCTTCCTGGTAGTCCTGAGGCCTGGACCCTACATATGTGCGGAATGGGATATGGTGAGTGGAAAGTCATGTTTATGTGTTGGGTAATGTGTACTCCCCAAGTTAAGTTTTTATAATCAATAATACTATTTGAATAGACCCCCCCTTCAAAGATGGCCTTTTGTGACCACATAGATACCAGAGAAAAGTAAGGCCTTAAACAACATGTCAAACATTGTATCAATCATATTGTAGTATATGGCTTTCTCTGTCTTTCAGTTTTACAAGTGACGTATTACATAATTGACCATTTAAAGAAAATGTAATGTCTTTCAATTTATTGTTTGGTTAGTTTTGGATGATATACCTGATAAAAATTGCAACTGGCCAAATTGAACTGGTATAGTAAATCATGAATTACCATGAGTTAATGTCTGCTCAATTAAATAGTTATCAAATTGTCGCGTAACATTCGCAATTGTTATTAATCTTGCTATTCTATGATTTACAGAATATAAACGGATATCATTCATAATCCCATTAAAATTCAACCTTTTTTCAACTAGAGATGTCATTGGATATGAAAGGAAATTTACTTGTAAAATGAAGTGTTGCTGAAGGCTTCATTCTCTTACTTCTTTAAATCTATATAAAATATAGATTAATCTATATAAAATTTCTGTGGCCTGTTGATTTAGGGGGGGTTACCTGCTTGGCTGCTCAGCAAAAAAGACATTGTCCTCCGATCCTCTGATCAAGGTAAGTGATGCAAACTACAGTCTGCACTGAACCTCCTATACAGAGTTGTTTGAACTACAGACTGATGGGTTGGCGGAACCACTTCTTTGTGGCTTCTTTGTTGGCCCATAGTTTCTGGGGTTTGTGCCGATGGCTGTAACTACATAGTGATAATTGATCATAACAAATGAGGAGAGGTGAGGTGGGAATTTAGAGCCTGTGGTACTGCTATTTCAGGCCAGCAGGTGGAGCTGTAGGGCTAGAAATGGTCTTGTTACCTTATACGTTTGAACATTGTGGAACAGCGTGAATGGCCCCGATATTGTATTTTGATTGAATAATTTTAGAGGCGGGTGGCACAGTGGCTCGGCAGATTGAATTGATGCCTCTAAGAGCCTGGGTCCAGGGTTAGAATCCGGCTCAGGTCACTGTATGCGAGTTCTCCCCGTGTGTGTGTGGGTTTGGTAGATTTCGTGACTACAACTGGTTTTGTCATTCCTGGGCATGAGGGATCAGACTACTGACTTGAACATCATAGCGAATTATGAGGACTGCTTCAGTAAAATTGTAGTTGTATATTTAGGTGAATGGTGAAATGAAACGATCTATAATTGTTCCACGGCTAAGCAAATCAATTAACTAAATCTGCCAGTTACCATCTATAATTTATTGTTGAATGGAAATTATTCTGTTTTCGAGTTTTCAAGTCAGACATTTCCTGTTCACAGGAACTATTTTCTGTACTTGAAATGAGACATTGCCCTTTTGTTATAGATTATATTACTGCAGTGGACAAGTGGATGGGTAAATTGCTTCCAATGATAAAACCTTTTCTCTACCAGAATGGAGGGCCTATCATAACAGTTCAGGTAAGTCTACAAATCCAGGCATGGAACGGGTCACTAACGGGTCTCAATTACTAAATATTTGATCTCTTTGAGAAAAAATTAATCAAAATATGCAATTAATTCTAGAACTACCCCTTTGTTATTTTAACAGATTTTAAAATACATTTTTTATTTTTATTTTTATTTTTTTTAAATAAAAAGATTGATTGTTGAAAGAACACTTTTTAGAGATTGCATCTACTGTGTTGCTTATAGGTCATGTCAGGTAATATAAACATGTTTTTTTATCACACACCCATTCTAAAATAAATGTTATTGGCCTTCCAAGGGTTTGCATGCAATAGGGGGAAAAACATTTTAAAAGGTGTGAATGTCTATCAGTTCTCCGATCACATGTTTCACATCTGCTTTAGATTTTAAGGTATGATAAACAAGAAAGTGACACATTTTTTCACCTCTGATCTTATCTCTGTGTCTCCAACTGTGTTTACTGAACCGTAAAGTAGTTTACATTTTCTTTTCTTTTTTAAATCTAATTAAATGGATGGTGTGCGATACTGATATATGTCATCCATATAACAAAGGACAAACTTTTACATTTTCTTTTTTCTTGTAGTTTGAGGTTAAATAAATAAATAAATAAACTGTTTACCGTCTGCAGAAGGGATTTATTTGTGTACTTGTGACGTGAAACCTGCTTCCTCAGATTTTATCAGGTGTGAACTCTGTGACGCCTAATGTGTTGCATTTTCAGGTGGAGAATGAGTACGGAAGCTACTTTGCATGTGACTACAATTATCTTCGCCATCTCTCCCAGCTGTTTCGCTGGCTCCTGGGGGATGAAATCGTGCTATTTACCACCGACGGGGCAGGTGTTGGGTACCTCAAGTGTGGTGCTCTGCAGGGCCTCTATGCCACGGTGGATTTTGGGGCAGGTCGGTTCATTGTTATCCTAGCAGTGCATTAGAAACCCATCACCCCCATGGGAATATTTAAATTCATACAGAGAAAAAAAAATCGGGAGGCTGGGGTTGTGGGTGAGTGGTTGGTGTTTTTTTTTGGTTTTAATAAAGTCTGGTGACTCACACGTTCTTCCATAGATGTAGACAGTGATGCATGATTTATAACCATGCCCCAGACATTTTTTACCTTGATTTTACCATTTTGTACCTTGTTATTGAATGGTAAAAAAAATAAAAATAAATGATCATACACTGCCTGGCCAAAAAAAAGTCACACACTAATGTTTCTAATGATTATGGCACTTATTCGCCGTGGCATCGTTTTGATAAACTTATGCAATGTCACAGCATTTATTTCCATCCAGAGTCACATTCATTTTTCGCCAAGATCTTGTATTGATGGGAGATTCAGGCCACGGTGTCTTCTCCGTCACATCCCAAAGATTCTCAATGGGGTTAAGGTCTTGACTCTGTGGTGGCCAATCCATGTGTGAAAATGATGTCTCATGCTCCCTGAAGCACTCACAATTTGAGCCTGATGAATCGTGGTATTGTCATCTTGGAAGTTGTCCGTGCTATCAGGGAAGAAAAAATCCATTGATGGAAAAACCTGGTCATTCAGTATTTTCAGGTAGTCAGCTGACCTCTTTTTTTTTGGCATTATAGCATTAATGAACCTAGACCTGACCATCTGTCGCAACCTCTTATCTATTTGCTTAGTTAAGTCCAGGTGGTGACTTTCTTTTGGCCAGGCAGTGTATTTCATATGGGTTCATTTTAAAAGTTTGATTTTATTTTTGCACATCAGGGTTTTTAGAGATGTCAAAATGTCCATGCATGCGTTCTTGTTTAGTCCTTCTTGTCTTTTTTTGAAAGTCTGCCTCTCAAGATATTTTTCCGAATAAGCGAGTGCAGGCTGTTGGTGTTTGTCTTGAACAGGCGGAAATGTGTCCGCCGCCTTCTCTGCACAGAGGCATGCTGAGCCTCATGGACCCCTGGTAAGTAAGGGGCATCTCTATCACCTTTCATCTACGAGCTTAACACTTTCACCAGCGCCTGCTAACTGCCATTTCATTGAATCCATTCCTGCATGAATGCCTTCCAATGCATTCAGTGCAGATAAAAGAATGAAAAACAACTGAACTTTAATACGTGTTTTTTTTGTTTTGTTTACCTTTTGTTGCTATGACCCACCACAAATGTTGTTGCTAAGTGCTTAGTGTCCAAGTAAAACATTAATTTTGAAATTTGTTTTAGTAATATGGAAACACTAGAAAAAAAAAGTCTCTCTTGTAGGAGGGGGAAAACCGCTTAATAGATTTAATAGAACTTGGGATTTCCCCAGAGTGCAGATGAGCTCTTGTGGAATACTGTAGGTCCTGGACGGGCATGAGGCTGTTGACTGGCCACAGCCCGCCTGGCAAGAAATTGGTTCTTTTCTTTGTTCCTCTTTTGATTGTCATCATTTTTGAGATTCAGTAGATTAAATTATCTCATTGACTAATGTAGGCGATGTAGTGCTCAGAAAAACATAAATTCATCTATAATGGAAGGAAAGTATTGTCCTTTTTAACATTTTCTTCTTCTGCCAAATAAGCAGCCGCTTTTCTAGCTGTCCATAAAGGTATGTCACATTGAAACGGCTGACATTTCAACACAGTACAACGTTATAGACACCCCAGAAAAATGTCATTACATTATAAATCTTTTTTTGAAAGTGTAGCATGGTCTCTATTTTAGAGGGCCTCTCCCATTGTTAACAAAAGGGAAGTGCATGGTTCTGTCGAATAGGCAGTATGTGACTGCAGCCCTCTCTCCCCAAAGAAGGATGATGGTTGATAGGGTTCCACGACAAGTTAGCCATCTCAATATCACATAACTTTATGGACAGCCTAAAGCAGGGACCTCAAACTCTAGTCCTATTTTGCCTTTTTAAATGTTTAATTTTTAAAATTTTAATATTAACGTTCTTTGTAATACTCCACCCTCAATTGCTCTGTTACTTGCGTATTGACCAAAACCCTTGTTAAAAAGAACGGAAGGGAACTTTGGTTTTTGCCGGCAATTGATTTATGAGGTATAAGAAAAATAACTGTGTATCAAAATCTTTCTGTTAGATAAAAATGCACTTTTTCGTTTGAGCGTTGGGGGCGGATTGTGTGCTGAGACTAATTCTGTATCCTGTTGCAGGTAAACTCTGAGTTTTATACGGGTTGGCTTGACCACTGGGGGGAGCACCACTCGGTTGTGCCTACAGCCATCGTGACAAAGTCTCTCAATGAAATACTGGCAATGGGAGCCAATGTCAATCTGTGAGTATGTAAAAAATCTATTCAAAAAGAGATGTGTCTGATGTTTACATATTAAAATAATTTTCTGAACGTTTAAAAAAAAAAAAAAAAGTACAAATACTTCAAAGGTGGTGTAAACAACGTTTGTGTGCCGCAATAGTACAATATTTTTTAAATTTTTTTGTACAGATATATGTTTATTGGGGGAACAAACTTTGGATACTGGAATGGTAGGTGACACTAATGTAAAATTTCTTCTGTTTTGTTTTTTTCTTAATGAGTTAGGGTTGGGGAGAGGAACCAGGGTGGATACCGTTGTAACAGGTGGTTTAGTGGTTCTGATTCTAGACTTGTGATCAGAAGGATCAAATCTCGAGTGGGGGACCTTTCTCTTGAACCCTTAAGAACCTAAACTTAAGCAGTAGTGTGTTGCTGATTCGGTTGTAGGTATGTTCTTGTTACCACTGCCTTTGTGATTTTGGATCTGAATGTACTGCACAGCGGCATATTAAGAAAATGAAGGTGTTACAGCAGTGTAATATTTCCAAATATTTTTTAAACCTTTATTGTTGAAGGAGCTTGTATCGACTGCAGCTGAAATTATATGGATTAAATCAGGAAGTGATGAAAAACATCCTTGCTATTTGGGTTGTAATAAAATCGGCCTACATGCTCCCATATGTACAGACTTTCTTCTTGCTAGGAAATGGAAAGATCTGGCCTTTTTCTTAAATGAAGAGAGAGAAGCTTTATGATTTCAAACATACTTTATTAAAGGACAGAAGATTGCTGTATTTAATGAATTACAATATTAATTTAAGGGATCTTTGTGGAGTGTCTGTGTTTCTCCCAGGTCTTCCCAAGGGTCAGCGTTTTTGTTTTGTTTTTTTTAAATAATAAAAGCCCATGTGAGAAAGCTCACTTGTCACCTGAAGGGGGCAGTAAAGAATCTGGAACATCAGCAGACAATAGAGTAGATCGCACTTTCTAGTGATGACACTCTTATTCTCAGTTTCCGAGTTAATCTGGTCTACTGCTCTTCAGAAATGTATTTGCATAGCAATAAGTGTATGCATTAGAAATTGACTTTTGTGATTATTGGTAAGCTGGAAAGATGCCTTTTAAAAATAATAATAAATGGTTTTGTAATTTGCTCGCACACATCAAAGTGACATATTTAATTGACAGCGTTAATATATAATTGAATTTATACAAAATATCGCAGGGTCCTGATTGGAGTCCGCTGAGGTAGTCTGCCTTATGTTCTCAGGTGCCAACACTCCCTATGGACCCCAGCCCACTAGCTATGATTATGATGCCCCCCTCACTGAAGCTGGGGACCTCACAGAAAAGTACTATGCAATCCGAGAAGTGATTGGAATGGTAAAGTAAAAATTGGCGCTAGCTCTCGCTTGGATAACTTAAGCTTTAAATTTAAATAAATGTTTATTGAACGATTTATTCAATAAACCCTGATTTGTGTTTATAAGGGGTCGATAACCCTGATTTGTGTTTAAAATGAACCTTTTCAGTACAGTAAACTACCAGAGGGCCCAATACCACCATCTACACCAAAATATGCATACGGAGTGGTAAAAATGAACAAGGTACGTAGTATCTTTAAGGTCACAGAGAACAAATTGATGTTTAAATGTCGCTCGATGGAATGACATTTAATGGTGTCTATTAATAACTTCTTCAGAATTTGTAATTTCCTGGGGAGGTTTTATTTCAACCACCGATGGAAAACAGTAGGTCAACAACAACTTCAAGGCGTACGTTTTATTAATCTATTTATCGGTGAACCTACGGACACAAGTATAACATGCATTTAATGGGGTTTGTTAAATGAGTTGGATGCATGTATTTTTCATGGACAAATAATCATTGACGTGACAAATCAGGCGAAAAGGCTGGTCTTTAGGAGGTTTTCAATTAAGGGGTTTGAGTTTGAGTGTGTGGAGGAAGGAAGTGGTAAAGCCCATGTCAGATGAGAGAGCTAATCTGGTTTATAGAAGTTACCTTTAATAGCAAGTGATGGATCTTTTAAATGTGATATCAGCTTATAGCTTATTATACTCTGTGTGTGTGCTGTTTCACCTCCTCTACCACCCGTTTATATGTTTCATTCATTTTAATTTGTATCAAGTCTCCCCAGTCAGCGGATTCTGATTGTAGAGGATGACAATGTGTTTTTATCTATTTATGTATTTTTGGCAGGCATTTCAATTAAAACCATTCAACTGGTGCCATACTTGCAGCTTTCCGTTACAGTGAAACATTAAAGTTGAGATATGTGTATTTTGAGCGTGCAACTGTCCCCTGTCCAGCTCCGGACCGTGTCTGATGCACTAGAAACGCTTTCCTTCTCTGGGCCTGTCAAAAGCACGTACCCTCTGACATTCAATGAGATGAACCAGGTAACCAAGTGTTTTTATACCGTTTTTTTCCGGCATATTTAGCTAAACAATCTGGGTTTAGTTCCTCATCCGAGGGCACAAGAGTTGTTGGAGGTCCGTCCTGAAAGGTTATTGCCAATCTGCGGCCCAGCACTCGTAACGCATGTATTGCCAATAGAGAACAGAGGGGTGTCGTAAAAAACACTGAACAAATGTTTTGTACATTTGAACTTTCTTGCCAGACTTAGATTGTTATCTAACATATGTAGTATGTTATATGTAATGACCTCTTTCTATTTTTTAAATGTATTTTATTTTTAAAGCCCTATGGGTTTATGATGTATCGAACCAAACTGCCAGTCGACTGCACAAAACCTACACCTCTGTCTTCGCCGTTGAATGGAGTTCATGACCGTGCCTTGGTTTCTGTGAACAAGGCAAGTTACTTATACCCATTTACTCAGAATGTAGTGCAGTGTACTCGGTGTACTTTTTTGTTACGCTCAAATTAAATTAACAAGTGCTTTTTTTTAAAATTGTGCTTATTAAATATACTTAGTGATCTGCTCTTCTGCCAACATTTTCAAACTGTACCCCCCAATCCCCCCTCCACAGGTTATAAATGGTATCCTTGAAAGAGACAAGTCTTTAACCATCAATGTCACCGGGAAGGCCGGGAGCCTGGTGGACATACTGGTGGAGAACATGGGTGCAGTCAACTATGGGACTTCCATCAATGACTTCAAGGTATGCTGTCCCTCGGCTTGTCGTTAAGAATACATTAAAGGTCAAAGATCTAACTTTAATAGGTCAGATTGTGCCAGCTTATAGAAAAGAAAAAAACCCTGAAACATAAACACGGCAATTTCACTGTCGCCAGTCTGCCTATTATTATTATTATTATTATTATTATTATTATTATTATTATTATTATAATGGTAATGTGCGCTTGTGCTTGCTAGCTTATTTGTGCTAATATATCGTCCGAACAAGGCTATATGTTTATAAAAAGGCTGCACCTACACCCGATATTTCAGATGGTGACCATTAAAGTGTAGCCGATCGCAAAGCAATGCATGTCGCCAGCAGCAGCTCGTTTTTCGAAAGCCACAACTTGCGCTCTTAGGGTAGGGCACTGTTTCCTGTGTTGAGTCTGGCATATTTTCTTTAACCAAATGTTTCTCATCTCTTCATGATGTTTCAGTATTACTCAAAACATTATTATATGTGTTTTATGTGCCCACTATTATACTTTATTATTACTGTAAATGATATATTTTTAGGAGATGTGGACAAGTCGCTTGCTTTGACTTCACTGGCTTTAGTAGAGACCTTCAACGTGACTGCGGTCACTCCACAGGGCTTGGTCTCCAACCTGACCCTGGGATCTGAGGTGCTCAGGGACTGGTTGGTGTACAGCCTGAGCATTGACGAGGCTGTGGAAAAAGGCCTCTTGGAAAGCCCGCATGAGGAAAAGTCGCCGTTATCCCCACCTGCCTTCTACACTGGCAGCTTTAGCATCCCGAGTGGTATACCAGACCTTCCTCAGGACACGTACATCGAGTTCCCTGGCTGGAATAAGGTAGGCCTGTGGCGGTAAACCTTTAAATGATTTATATATTTTATGTATTGGTTAATGATGGACAACGGTGGAAATTCATACCATCAGCCACAAAAAAATCAAATGCACCGTCTGCATACATAGACCTATCCTAAAGTATTCCCTCTAAGGTATGACCATTGTCAAGATGGAGGCGCAAACTCTGACGCTCAGCAGCACTGGCACAAGATGTTATTTATGTGTATGCCTGTGTGGGACGAAAGGGGAATCACACACACTCGCTGTTAGGCCAACACGCGCAGGCTAGTTTCTGATCACGAAATGCAACCCCAGCACCGACCCAGAGCCACACGTTATTTCTTTCAATGAGGGTTCGAGACCTGAGAGCTAGGTGCTATGGTTCCGGCTACCCACCAAGGCACAGGGTTTTCCCATCTCCTACGGGAGGCCCCCTCCTATAGAGGTGACCTCCAAGCCCCTCTCCTCGGCCCAGTTCCACTGCCCAATCAACTCTCAGGCTCAATCCACTCTTTTATTAATAAAAGCAATAATACATACAATGGTTGTAATATTACAAGCAGTAATGAAAATCATCATTTTCAATCAATGACTACTTCTGCAATATTACACACAGTGGTAATAAGTTCTTCAGTAACTATGACGCAGCTCAGCCTATTATGCTATGGAACCAGTGAAATGACAGCAGGATATTTACCCAGTACCGGTCTTCGACGCTATTCATCAGCTCAGTCTTTCCAACCAGATCGGATCGACCTCTAACTCTGGTTATGTTATTAAATTGACTCCCTGCTATCTCTCTTCGTTAAACAGAACATTGCACATTTAGGTTTATTACATAAACAGCACATTAATAGAAATTAATAAACATTAACATAAGCAATATAAACATTAACAATTTTTTTTAGTACGATTTGACAGAATGAATTAATATGATTTTCTATGCACATATACTTTAAAAGCTGAATGAGGCTTCAGTACTCCAAGACCAGACTCTTTCAAAGCTTAACAAATCCTAATAGAGTTCTCTATTGTATCCTGTGTCAGGGACAAGTCTGGATCAACGGCTTCAATCTGGGTCGGTACTGGCCCAATAGAGGACCACAGGTGACCCTGTATGTGCCAGCACACATCCTCAGCACGGCGACATCCAACAACGTGACGCTGCTGGAGCTAGAGGGTGCGCCATGCGACCCTGGGCCCTGCACTGTGCAGTTTACCACCACCCCTGTCCTGAATGGAACTGTCACACCACCTCCAGGCCGCACTGGTTCTCTGTTCCGCAGGGATTAACTCTAGTGACTGCAGAAAGCACACACTCGAGCACAATTTTCTGTTCTTAGCATTTCTGCCAATTGAAACAAATTCTGCTTTTGGAGGCCTCAGGTATTTTGGTTTTATTACTCATTTTGATTTATCATAGACATGAAATTGAATTCTACCTCAGCGATCATGAACTTGTCAATTCTTGTGATTAGTGGAATGTTTGGGTCCCAGCTCAGTCAATGAAGATCTAGCTCTATAAGTCAACTCGAAATCGTGTTGAATGTGATCATTGAGATCTATCTTTCCGCATTATACACCTTGCATTTGCATAAATGCGCCCAAAACTCATTATTAAAAAAATCATATGACCATTTGTGTGTTTTCCTGGGCAGCTTTTGTCTGTTGCCAAACAGTTGTTTTAACAATATTTCTTTTGTAGAAAAGGGAGAATTGTGTGCCTGGTTTACGTGCTGTTTTTTTTAAATTATTTTTTTTTTTGGAATTTTTAAAATGTACCTGCACTATAATTTGTCTGTCTCTCTTGTAAGCATGTAGCACGTTTTGAATTCTGAAAGGTAATGAGCGTAACTAAAAAGAAATCGTGAAAATAAATAATTTTTACCTGCTGTAGTTTCTAACAATGTTCTACAGTAAATAAAACCCATTGTGATTTTGTGATCTTTGTCTTAAAGCTTGATAACTATTTAGGAATTAATTATGGTCATCCAATGTTTGTCGTTCTTAAAAAAAAAAAAAAAAGCCTCTACATACTGATGTCATTCGTCCCACCAATTAGATAAAACATGCATTCTAGGTTCTTGTAGCAAACCGTGTGTGTGTGTGTGTGTGCATGTGTGTTTGTCTCTGCCTGAATAGTTTGTGACGGGTTCTAGAAGTTGAAACTTAAAATGAGAGGTTATATATTTTTAAAGTAACAGTACTTAAGATCCAGAATATAAATAGACCAAAAGTCAAGTTGACCAAAAGCAGTCCACAGCGGATCAGTAAATCTTTATAAAAGTCTGAGAATTAAAAAATAGAAAAAACTTTTTAAAATGTGTACGTATGACAGTTGAATAAATAATGGATCTTTTGTATAATGCGGGTTCAAAAAGAAAGGATGGATTCAAACCTGCAACCCTATGGTCATAACGTCCTTACCACTATATTAACCCTGATTTTTCACATACCTGTTGACCTTAACCCTGACCTGGTTGACTGCGACAGGGAGGAGGCTTGACTCGGGTCAAATTTTATAAGGCGTTTTATGCAAGAGACCCTGTTCATTAGTCTGTAGAAGTGTCTCCTGAACTTCTGCCCCACAAATACATAAATGATTGGGTTTAGCCAGCAGTGGGTGTACGCCAGGGTTTCCGTGATCTGCAACGCCAACGCAATGGCTTTGCTCGTCTCACAGGCCGAGTAGATGCCGAGCAGTTCCAATGCCTTAAAGAAGGTAGCAACATTGTATGGAATCCAACAGCAGAAAAACACCAGGACAACCACGAGAACAAGCCGCATGGCCATTTTCTGCGGTGACTGGCTGCTGAGCAGTCTTTTAATGATCATTGAATAGCAGAAACTCATTATGCCGAATGGAATCAGAAAGCCAATAATATTAATTTTAAATAGACTAAGTACCCTTAGGTCTTTAGAGTTAATTCTGTAGCTAACATAACACAAACTAGGAAAATCTGTTTCAGCGACAATGGATGGCAATTCTGGAAAAGAAGCCAAGCAGCTTATTATCCAAATGACAACGCTGGAGATCACGCCAAAGGTGCGCGTTCTGGTTTTTAGGGCATACACTGCATGGACTATTGCCAGGTACCTGTCAAGGCTCATCAGTGTGATGAAGAAGATCCCACTGAAGAATCCAATGTAGTAAATGCCAAGGACAACTTTGCACATGGCAACACCGAAGGCCCGGTGTCCTTTGGCGTGGTGGGCCAGGAAAGGAAGGGAAAAGATCAGGAGGACATCGGTGATGGCCAGGTTCAGCAGGCAGATATCCGTCATGCTCCGTAGCTTCACACACTTCAGCATCACCCAGATGACAAGACTGTTGCCGGTCACCCCAAGCACGAAGAAGAGGGAGTACAGCTGTGGGAGGAAGTGGGTCCCATGTCTTTCGTAACTGCAAACGCCATAGTGGTCAGTTGCGTTGTCATTGTAGTCGTAATCGCTGAAAAACAAAATAGAACAACGACAAAGAAAGTAAACTGGTGTGCACTTTTGCTTTTTTTAAGAACATATTTTTCTTATACCTTGTTTCTACATTTACAAAAAAAAAAAATGGTAAAATTTAATAATGTTGTAACAACTTTTTTGTTTGCATTACAGAAACTGGATGCTCTGATGCTAAGAACCTCTAGAACTTGCCGCTAAGTATTTCTTGGTAAATAAAAAAATTTTGGTCAAATGGCAGTACTATTTTTTTGAAAAACTGGTCCTTCTAGATGGGCCCGGTACGGGTAATAATAATAAAAAAAAATAAAAAAAAAAATAAAAATTTTGATTTAAAGCATTTGAAAGATTAAAACTTTTATTTTTTATTTTTTATTCTCATCTATGCTTCAGAGAGAATGTGTTGGCTAAGACCCCAAACAGTGTTATTTTGGGTTAATTCACCTAGGCCTAGAGTTAGCACATATCTGTTAATGCACTTACCACAAAATTGGAATAAAATGAGTCAGTAAAAAACTTTTTATGGCTTGGCAATCTATGCTGATATTCAGCTTTTAGTTTTACCTTACTAAATTTGCCTACAGAATCCTCTGTGAAGCTAACCTTTAACTATATATTACATATGCCGAAAATTAGTATATATATATATATATATATATATATATATATATATATGGTCTTCTCCAACGAGTAGTCTCCCCTTCTCCACCCTACAGGCTACAGAGCTTGCACTCTGACTGTATGAGGTTCGGCAATCTCGACAAGTAGTACGCGGTAAAATTCTGCTTCCCTGCGAACTCTACGTTTCCTAGGCTGTGATGGGGGTCTGGACTGTCCATGATGCTGCTGCCATGGAAGTTTAAAGCTTACTCTGTTCACCCATCAAGATGTCTCTCAGTTCCTGAGCAATCTGAATAATCCAACCAAATCGGGATCTCAATGTCTCTAGGCTCTTCCTCTGATGAAGACTGCTGTGTCCCAGGACTCACTTTCCTTTTACTTTATTTCTTCATTTATTTGTTTTTCAATTTTGGTACAATCTTTTCAGCCTTGTATTTCGAGCAAGCGTCAGTCATTCTCGATGGGTCGGACAACAAGTTAATCAGTGATCGGCTAGCTTTGCCTGGGCCCCGCAAAAATTTGAACGTGTTAAATCGAATTGAGTTACTTATCCATCTCCCTGTCAAGGTATAGTTGTGTTTTACCCACCCCAGTATGGATTAATATGGCAAATTATCCATAGAAATAATGTATGTACTGATGAACCAGCTTCTTGCTTAATGAAACTTAAAATAAATGTTACACATTCAGCCAAGGTTTATATTATGTTGTGCCAATATTTCTCAGCATGAAGAAGATATCCCCTCTTCGAGATTTGGGTACTAAATTAGACTGCAAAATGCCTTCTGCATAGGCCAATGTTTTTAGTTCACTATTATCCCTTCTTGCAAAATCACAAGTAATTTCATTTGTCGTTCTGGACTCTAAATTGCATGTGTTTAGCTTTTGTATTGCTTGCACTGTGTACATCTGCTAAGGATGTCTGCTAAAGAGATAAAATGAGTACATTTTCTGTCGCAATCCATCACCAACAGTCTATCAAATACATCTTATCTATAATGTGACAAAGTTTTTTCTGCAAACACGTCAGCACCTTTGCCACCTCCACTACAGAATTGATATTTCATATGTATTTGAACTTATTTAAACATTTATTTATGTTGCTTCCCATATGCGTGCATGTTCCTAATATATCTTACGTTATATATAACATTAAGCTACAGACAAGACGCGTTGTTTGGATTGCCAGACTGTCCTTTGTCTGGCACGGCGGAAGTGGTGTTGTTCATTCAATTTGATAGATTTACCTATCATCTCAGAACAATGCTCACAGACAGGCCACTGTATGAATTAGAATCATATAGTGACTGGGGAAATATCATAGAACTGATCTAAATATTTAACAATTATTTGATATTTATTAATATTTATATTTATTTAGTTTAGTTTATTTCCTATTTTATTTCCACCATTGCATTCAACAATCATTTTTAACAAGACGGAACTCACCCACTCTCATTCATACCCTGGGTCGCCATGAGTCACAGCAGAGATCCTAGAGTCACAATAGAGACATAGATTATTTTATTATTTTTTTTCCAATTTTATTGTTATTAGGCCCACTATTTATTGTAATGATTTATGTGATTCCCCTTTTTAATCCTAGTTGTATCCCAAATGAGTTTCAGACATGCAATATATCCTCAAAATAATCTGTATTTCCATGAGCAAGATATTGTCACTTTATTTAAGAGATATTTTAATGAGTAGGATTTATGGAAGTTTACCTGTTAATTTTCATCTGGTGCTTACTGGTGCTGGTTCAAGCTTTTTTCTTGTTGAAGTTGATAAGAAGATACATATGATTCAGTTTTCCCGTGAAATAGACTGCACAGGTACAAGCAGCAGGCTGTGTATATAGTATAGGTGCACCTAGTCATTTGTGTCATTTGTCTTGTATATATTGTGCTAGATTGGAGGAAGAAAGGGGAGGGGCTACTTCTGCTGCATTTGAGAACAGAGCAATTGTAAAACTATCTCCTGCATCTGGTCCGTAATGTAAATTGGCATCGTCCAACTCTTTTTAAATGGATTTAATCTCATTTATCTACCAGTGTTTGACGTTACATTTTATTAATTTGGCTGATGCTATGAACCAAGTCCACGTATTCAGGGCATATCAAATGTTAAAGAAAATTAGCAAATGATCAAATGACAGGGTCTGTTTCCAATGCAATAGTATAAGGTAAAATGCGTAAACATTATACTAATGTGCTTAGCACAAAACTCAAATGAAAGCAGTTTTTTTCAGAAAAAATGTATATTCATATAATAACACATATCATATTACAACATGTTCTGATCTCCAGATCAGTGTAACTTTATTCTAAAACTGAGGATTATCAAAAAGAAACGTCTTTGCTTTTTATCAGCGCCTCCTACAGGGAAACACATGTTTGTGGTGGTATGGCCAAAGGCACTT
>JAOYSI010069861.1:0-20847 GCA_025775065.1 Hiodon alosoides
TATATACACACATACACACACACACACATTTTATATGACTTTAAAAACAAAAATAATGTCCTTAAGTCAAACTTGGTAGTCATAAATGTACTATACCGTTTCACTTGATATCGATATTATACGTTTGTAATTTAACTGAAATTAATTCTGAGACCCGCAGTACCTAAAATATTAAGTAATTTCTGAAAAACATGAGACAGACTAACTACAGTTTAGAAACACTTTGGCGTGGACACTTAACCTGTGCATCCTCATGGAAGAGTTCTTGGACACATCCGGTCCCTGTCCTGAGGTGTTCGGAGCCATCCTCCACACCAGATCCTCTAGGGAAACTCCAGCTGTGTGGAGCCACCTCCATGGTAATGAGCACAGTCACTCACAGGCCTGCAATTTCACACATTCACAATCATATTATGAGGCCAACTTGCAATATATTTTTTTCAGTCCAATTATTTTACAGAGGGCTGTAATTTAAATCTGCATATCCATACTGTTTAACAACTCCACACATTTTAGAGTCAAGTTAGACAACCTCAAGTTTCCCTTTGGCCTTTATGTGAGAATGTTAAACTTCTGACTCCAGGCCTTGGAGAAGTTTTGTGTTTGGCCTAGTAGTTGGCAGTTCTATGTATTCCGGGGCCCCACGAAATGCTTCTGCCTAGGCTGGCAGATGCATACATTACATCTCTACTAAATGTGAGGAAAATAATCGAATTCAAAGAGCAAGCAAGAAAAACACATACACCAGGCTGGCCACCTTGCTTAGAGATTTTGCGAATTTCGTGTAAAACATCGGCAAAACGATATGCCTCTAAATTAGTAGCTCAATACATAACAGAGGATAATGTCTCAAGGGATGCCCTTGGTTAAGGACTTGAGTCAGGACGCCGCTGGTGTCCTTGATTGAGGTGCGTTCACGGAAATTTGATAAACAGATAGACATTAAAGTCTATTCATTAACCTGGCCTTGGGTTATTTTAAGTCTTTCGATAGCAATGAGAGTAGTTGTATGTGTTTACGACTCATGTATGTGTGATAAATTCGGTAACCATCTTTTTATTAGGATTTTTAGAAAAAGTGTCCGCATTCTCATTGTCTTCGGAAAATAAAATTATTTTCAAGATGCTTCTATATTGTCGCTCGCTGTAATATTTTGCCAGGTAGTAATCTGTGCATGTGAGTAAAATCCAGAACATTTCTTACCTTTGAAGAGGAAGAAATGCATGCGTACGGTAAATAAACACGTCAACCTGATACAAGCAGGTGCAACAACGTAAAGATAATTACCCATATGAACACAAGTTGTTCTCAACATTGTTACAATAGCGATAACACAACAATTCAAAGTTTACTGATTTTTACAATTGTTGTGAGACACTGTTGTGCAGTGTGAGAAACACGTAGGTTACTCCCGTCTACCGTTTTGTTTCGTCTGTCATATATTTTAGAAAACTGTTTGTTTCAAGTTAAACTAGTGTTTGACATATTTTACAGCTACTTTGAATGTTGTTTTTCAACTGGATTTATAAAACTGACCTGGCACGTTTCAAACATTTAACTGAGATAAATAATGTCTGTTTGATAAAAATGTAGGCCTTGCGTCAATCATTTCTCGTAATGAAACGAAGTGTTATGGAATCACATCAATATTTAATTATTTAAAACAGCACGTGTTTATAAAATATTTAAACGTTTTACATAATAACAGTAATTTAAATACAGAAAAGTGTATCTATTTTCCAAGGAATAATTTCATGAGAATCACATAAAAAAGACATGAAAAACACCTTTATACCTTATTTCTTCGTGAAAGAGGTGATGTGCTGATAAAAACGTCCTGGTTATGCATTTTTATCTATTAATAAGTGCAATACATTTTGTGTAATTGCATTGTTAGGATCCGGTGATTTTTCTCCTCTGTACTTCAAATTAAATATCGAGTGCTACGTGTTCCATAGTCAAACGTCATTAAGTAAATGTTTCGACGAATGACATTTAAGGTGTGCCTCTGTTTCGCAAAGTAACAGCCAACCACTTATTGTTTGTTGGCTTTGGACTCTGTCCAAACAAAAGTTGGCAGACAGTATTTCCGCAGAAAGGTGTATTAAAAGTTCTCTCATTCTTGTATTTTAGATTGCTTCAGAGAAAGTCCAAGTCAAAGAGCAGGGAAGCATAGGTCTACATCACTATCCTCTGTGAAGTTAATACCCTTAAGTTTAAATGCATCAACTGACATAGTAGAAACAACGCTTTTACAGCTGCAAACCGATCAGAACCCCTCAGTTGAGCTCCATGTTCATAACATTTGTATGATCCCCTTACAAACATAAGGTTATCCTGAGCTAAATATTAAACTTAGTTCATATCTGGCTAAATGATGGCATTCTTATGGGTGGGATGTGTAACTGCAGACAGCATGAGCAGGGTTCTTCTCTCATCTGAGAGAGGCCCCTAGGTCACGTACAGGAGCAGCAGAGCTAACCTCCACTGTTGAAGGCTAACTCCATTTGTACCATCTTATTCAACAGCCTTAACATCATATCATTAAATTTAGCTCAAATCAGCTGGATTGGTCTCCTAGGCCAGTTGCCACGTTTCAATCAGAAAGAATTTTAGGGAGGGAATAAAATGGGACTAGCTTCCTGGTCGGCCTGGGACGTCAGTGAACCGTTCTACCAAAGGTTTAGTGTCATACAAGCTGGGCAGAATGACTGCAAAAGGGCTTTTGGTAATACGCATTGCAAAGGCTGTGGTTTGCACCTGTCGGTCCTGCTATGTTTGCGAATGGCAAGCCCTCATGTCCGTAGCCAATGGCGTTTTGAGATTCACCTATGTAGATCCGCATTCCGGTCGCTGGGCAAACAGGCATGCAACGCCTAACTGTCTCTTGCTACTCACTGGACAGAACGTCTCTATTCTGTACGACTTTAGGGATGTCCACACAATTCAGTCACTGTCTCAGACTCCAAATGGCCATCTATGAGATCATCCTAAATAAAGAAAACAATGATGTGAAACATTCCTGAAGCCCAGTGGTTCTTGCCCCTCGTCCCAGAGGACCCATATGTGTGAAGGTTTTTATTCCAGCCAAGCACTTAATCACCCGAATCTAAACTAATTAGTGTCATAACTAATTAAATAATTAAGCCTTTAATCCAACCTCCTGGGCCTCCAGAACCAGGCTTTAGAACCACGGTCTTATCCCTTAGAATTACAAAGCAGATTTTAGGCTCACTTAAAAACACACAAAACTGACCTATCTCCAGGTGTTTTAGAATTATGGTAATACAAACAAATCACTCCATTAATTAATGTTAATCTAAAAAAGAAGTAAAAGATGCACAAGAACCCGAAAAATAGCATAAATTACATATATTTGGATGATTTAACACAAAATTGCAGTATGAAAATCAAAGAGCAATATACAATAAAATTGTATTTTGACAAAACGTATGCATAACACAGCACCCTTATAGACTCTACTGAATTCGGCATGTACAGAAATTCATGCAATTTTTCTTGAAGCTTTATATTCAAGCCATTTATTTCAACCCCAAACCTCTCAGTAATTCATTTCTTATGTACAAATTTATAAATGGATCAATTTAGAAAAGTTGAACTGATTTAAGTCATTTGTCCTTTCATTACAGTTAGAAGTGTTTGAACCTCTTTTTAAAAACTGTAGAAAAAATTACAGTAAATCTTTTACACACAAAATACAAAACTTCAAAGATCATAGTAAAAAAAAAAAAGGATTGAAATAATATAGGTCAGCAAGTCTGGCCTAATTAAAATTGCTAACACAAAAGGTTAATTTCCAAAAATATTGCAGTGACACAACAACAAAGGCAGGAAAGTAGTTATTTGACTGAATGACCATCAAAATTGCAAGCTGGAATTTTCAGCAACAGAACGTTCAAAAGACAATTCTTATTTACAGAATGTTTAAAAACTATTCTTATTTACAGCCAACACCGCTTAAGTTTTGAATACAACCTTTTATTACAGGGAATGTGTTACAGCAAGAGAAACTGAAGTGAAAATGAGAATCACAATTGGGAGACTGAACAATCAATAACAGTAGACGTACAAACAGAGCTTGGTATAACAATTGCATACTGGAGATTTTTAAAAACCCCACCAACCCAGCTGTCCATCAGCATTAGAGGGAAATAAATCCCCAGACTTAACTTCATTTTAATGAGTCAGTTCTAAGATAACTGAAATTACTTTTTATTTTTGCTATATAGTCTTCTGTATGCAAAAAATATCAATGTAACAATCCCAAATGAAAGTTTGCTAGAAACGTAGGTTTCCAAGTAAGAAGACCAGAAACCTCAATGGCACAAGCTAGGCTCGAATACATTGGAGGAGGGGCTTAAATCCGTGCAGATGAGAGTGACATAGATTAGGCAAATAATTCCATAGAGAACAAACAATAATAGTATTTCAAATAGTTTCCTTTAGTTTTAAATAATGCTGAAAATTTTAATTTTGTAAGCACATGAACATGATTATCACAGTTTTTTTTTTTTTTTACAAGATTGTACCTCCACTACTGAGGCTGAATGTCAGAATTAAGGACTATATTTTTGTCTTCTCACAGTTTTGTCTTCAACCCTTTGGATGACACAACACAGGCACATGACACTGATTATGACGGGGTAAATTAAAATCTTTTTTAAAAGCAATCAATTATTAACACAAAATCAATAAGACTTATGTGTAAAATATAAAAAGTGGTTTTCTAATTTAACCGGAAAGTGCATACAAAACCTGGGTTTGTTATTGTATTGAACCCTCTGCATCGGATAAACAAAGGCACTGATGAGACTGCAAATGTACTACAGACCCATTAAGGGTTCAGAAACCCTTTTCCTTAAGCAGACATTAAATGTTTAACAATACGACCAATATACAAACATAAATAAACACAGTTTTATCTGAAAATAAATGTTATACAACAAGTAAAGAAAATGAGAAAACTTTCCTTTTAGTCTCCCCGATGAGGAAAACGTGAATTGTGTCCAATTGGAGGAGTCTCACCAAACATTAAAGGCCACTCCGTTTTTAAAGACAGCTAAATTCATTTAATTTACTTAAGTGTATCCAAGTGCTTATTAATCCAAGGAATCAGCGGACTCCTTAAAAAATTCCATATCATTGATTACATCAATTACATAATTAAAAAATAAAGTACATCAAAGGTATCATTTGAAAATGTAGCATTTTAAACAGGCCAATGTGGGTATCAAAGATACACTGATTTTCAGCCAAGTATATTAGACTGTGTTGTAGCTGTAGTCTCATGTAAGAAAATAAACACCATCAGAACAGATTGTTAAATGTGCAAATACAGCTAGTTACACTATTAATAATAATGTATTGATTTAGTTTGATTCCTAATAGGTGTAAATGGTTCTCTTTACTAAACCAGTATAATACTTTAGATTTCAGTAATAAGCCCATTAACTTTGGCTCTTTACAAAAAAAAAGAAATGTGCTTAGATTATACAAAAGAAAATAAAAACTTTTACAAACCACACTGGGGGGAAATGGCAAATACTAGATGGAAATATTCATGTTATATAAACAATTTGCATCCTTCCATTGAAAAAGACCTTAAGAGATGTAAAAGAGTAAACCAACATTAGAGTGTAAGGAATTAAACGTCACTATTATTGTATTTTACTACCCACACATCCCAGTATTCATTCGGCAACACTTTTGTGTTTCAATGGCATGAAAGACAGATGTGAAGCTAGAATGGCCAAAAGATAGAATGTGCATTGAGGCTGGAAGTCACTTCAACGCATCTCCTCAACAGACATCACAAACCCAGCACATTTAGTGGTGCCATCCCTTGAACAGTTATGTTGAGTCTGGGAATTCAGCAAGCGTTCTGATTAAAGTCCCAAAGCCCCACATTTTACAATCCTTTCTGATGGCTAATGTGTACGCAGGGCCTCAGGGTGATTTCTCCATTAGAGGGAAAGATGGAAAACCTGGCATGTGACAGACTACCATTTTATCTCAATCTTCAACAGAAAACAACGTGTCACATTCATGAATGACAAAGATAAATATTTTCAATAATTCCATAAGGTGCAGAATTAGGAAATTCTAATAAAACCTGCCCATGTTTACAATTCCTAGTAATTAATATACAGACACATACACATGTAACCAGATAGCAAAATAACCAACCAGATAGAAGACAGATTTCCAAAATCCAGCACACTGAGAAAAGCATCTACTGTGCATCCCAATGTTGGCAGAGCAGAAGGACAGGAATATAAAGTGCCTTTTTAAATGATTACAGATATGTCTCCTTTAGCCAAAATTTTGGCTGGTCGTAACATCGGGGGAAGAGGTCATTTGAGTTCTGTTTTCAGTCACACTAACCAAAGGGAAATCTGGGAACTCTGATCCACCCCCGTGTCCACGCAGATTCATCTGTCCATTTGCAATGCTAAACTGGGAGGAGGTTCCAGAACGAGGACTCTGGAACTGAGAGGGGAAGTCCTGGTCGAAGGTGCCTATCTGAAAAGCTTGATGAATCGCCTGAGTTTCTGTCTTTTTCGCCGAAGTTACCTGCTGGAGGAAGTCCTCTGTCGGGGAAACGGAGGAGGGATTGGTTTCGTCCCCAGAAAAGGAGAAAGAGTGCTGCGAGTCTCCAACCAAGAGTCCAAAGTGAGTCTTCTCTGAGGAGCACCTCAAAGGAGAGTTCATGCCCAACCGAAAGCGGCTGGTGGGGGTGAACTTGTCAGCAGAGGAAAACAGAGGCTGGCCTGACAGGCTCTGGCTCTCAGTCACAAAGGTAAGACTCTGGTTATTCAGATAGGTGTCATTCTGGCTGGTTCTCTCCAATGCTTGCTGGAGGAACTTGGAGTACTCCTGCAGCATGCTGGCTTTCTCCACGGGGGGCGCCTGAGAGCTGGCCTCCATGGCCTCTGCCTGTCCCACCTCGGACACGTTCGAGGAGTTGATGGATATGCTGGAGGTCACCTCTGTGTCGGCCACGCTGAAGGAGATCTCAGGCTGGCCATTGGTCTTGTTGGAGTAGTGATCCAGCAGGGTCTGAAGAACCTCGTCGGGGAGGACGTTCTTGTCGTGGTTGGACTTGATCTCCACATTAAGGGTCTGTGTGTCCAGAATGACGGCAGGGACGCCGTCTTCAACGACGCTGGCTACGGCGGCCTGGGTGACAGAAGGCTGGGAGGCGATGGTGCCCACGTTTAGGGCATAGTCCCGGCAAGGGGCAGCCGCCTGCAGGTACCGCTTCTTCTTCAAGAACTGCATGGCGTCGTCGTAGTTGTTGCTGCTGCTGCTGCTGCTTGCAGGTGGCTTGCTGGCCCCAGGAGTGATGGTGTCAACTGGGTCCAGCTCTGCGTTGCCCTCCATGTTCACAAGTGCCTGTTTGTTTGCCAGCTGAAAGGTGTACCTGGTGACCTTCCCTTCCTCAAAGGCCGGCGGTTGCTCCACGGGTTGGGGCTGCTTCTGGCTCCTTTTGCTGGTAACCTTCTTCAGGACCAGTTTGGGAGGGTGGACCTCCACCGAGGAGCAGCCCCCCGACTGCCTGGCACCGAGCGGCGGGTGGGGTAGCTCCACCGAATACTCAGCCAACACGTACTCGTCCTTCACCTTGGAGGCGACGGCATAGAGGGGCGTGCCCTCGTTTCGGATCGCCTTGTCTCTCACGGGAAACGCCGCAGGACCCCGCGCCTTCTCGGTGGACTTCTGTCCTTTCTTCTTTGGAGGGAAGAGGAGGCCCTGGTCTTCACCGTCTTTAGCAGCAGCCATTTTGGCTTTCCTCTCCCTATTCTCGTGACACATGCGTTTGTGTTTTAACACCCGGTCAGTCCTGGAGAAGTACTGCTCAAAAGGAAAAATCGTACATGTGAACGCACTGCATTATTAACATATACATACCTAAAAACCTAGACACAAATACATGCATGCATGCAGGCTGCTTTTTAATACCACTACGTAGGTCCTAATAAAAAAATAGCTGTGACCTATCCTGACACACCAGAGGGTCTAATAGACTTGATTGTTGTTAGGAACAGTTCAATTGATAATCTATGCAAAAAGCCAAGTCATAAGATCAGTGTTAATTGTATGATCATGAGGATAGATATTTGAATTCTAAACCATGTATGATTGAAAATATCCACAAAAGCCTACCAAGTGGCACAGTCAGTAAGGGAGCTCGCTAACTATACTGGCAACCCTGCCTCGGTGCGGCAATCACACTGACAGTGCGTTTCATACTCAGGGGCGCTAACAATACTGGCAACCCTGCCTCGGTGCGGCAATCGCACTGACAGTGCATTTCATGCTCAGGGGCGCCAACTATACTGGCGACCCTGCCTCGGTACGGTAATCACACTGACTTATCATACCTGGTGGCAAGAATCACACTGGTAAGGCTTTTCCCCACTGTGAGTTCTCTTGTGCCGCTCCATGTGGTACTTCTGAATGAACCTCATCCCGCACTCTTCACAGCGAAAAGGCTTTTCACCTTGAAAGGAAAACGGTAAGGAAAAATGATATGGCTTTAAACTCGTACATGTGATCTACAGACATGAAACTAGCTTATCTGTGATTTAATACATGGGAAATAAACCTTCATTTCAGCCTCATATTTAGAGCAGGATGCAAACATTCCAACCTCAGGCTTCTTGAGATATATAAAGAGACAAAGTAGGATTTTTTGTGGTACTTCGGGTTCTAAAGGGCAGCCATGTTGGAGGCAAGAATGGGTCTGTATCATAGGTCTGTAGCAATAAGAACGGTTTATTTCGTCATCAGTAGGGTTATTAGCCTGTTTTTCTTTCCTTTATGTTTTATATTATTTTTATATATTTTATAACTTTCAATAGAGGGGAATTATCACCTTGGATGCAGATATAACTAGTACATTTCTGTAACAGTTCACTGCACTACATACTGTGCAAAAGTCACTGTGCATAATGTGCAAAAGTCATAGGCAGAAAGAATTCTGCCACAGATGGTATGGTCTCCACAGAACCCTGATCTCAACATCATCGAGGCTGTTGGAACAAATCTACCTGCCAACTGTCTAATAAAACTGCTCAACAGTGTACCTGAGAGAACTGATGCAGTTTTAAAGGCAAAGGGTGGTCACAGGGAATATTCTCTCCAATTTCTATTTTTTGGGGTTTAAAAAAAATATTTGTTTATTGTCCTATATAGTATTTATTTTATATTTAGAAACTTTCCATTTCATTATTTTTGAAAGCATCTTCACTTTACAAAATTTTATATGCATCTAAGACTTTTGCACAGTACTGTTTATTACATTATATGTTTTCTTGCTTTATGTCACAGAAATTAAATGTTCCATTTTCACAAATAATGATTATACATAATAATCTTTTAGCCTAGTATAGACATAACTCTATGGTTCCAGGTGAAGGGGTACGAGCCGTAGCTCTCTTACCGGTGTGGATCTTTTCGTGCCGCTGCAGGAGGTATTTCTGGATGAAGCGCATGTCGCACTGGCTGCACTGAAAGGGCTTCTCACCTAAACCACAGAGGAGCGGGCCTTTCCTTAATGTGCCATTACACAGTATACATGATAAAGCTGGTGGCAGCTGTTGGTGTAGTAGTTAAGGTGACCCAAATGTTGCTGGTTCAAGTCCCACCCCAGCTGTTGTACCTTTAAGCAAGGTACTTAAACTGAATTGTTTTGGAAAATTATCCAGCCGTACAAGTGGATGAATTGAGAAACTAAACTGTGTACGTCAATTAGGATAAAAGTGTCTGCTGAGCAACTGAACTAAACTGCATAAAACAGCACGGAAACCTTTCCTTAGTGTACCGTTACACAGTAGACATGATAAAACAGCACTGCAACGTTTCCATTGTGCACCTTTACACAGTAGAAATGATAAAACATCTCTAGACGTTTCCTTACTGCGGCGTTAGATGGTACACATGATAAAACAAAATAGCAGCACTAAACTGCCGCTCTGCAGCAGTGGTGTCGGTGGGTGGGACCGAGCGGCCCTGAGCCACGCTAGGCATGCTCATGTGAGAATAAAGACGTGCTGCTTTGCAGCAACTGTGTGGGTGGTATCGAGCGACCCCGTATGAATGAAGACGTGCCGCGGCAGCCATGTGAATGAAGACGTGCCGCGCTAGCCGCGCTCACCCGTGTGAATGAAGACGTGCCGCGCTAGCCGCGCTCACCCGTGTGAATGAAGACGTGCCTCTGCAGGTGGTAGTTGGTTCGGAAGGCGGCGCTGCAGTGCTCGCACACATGAGACTTGGGGCTCTGAACACCCAGAGACCCGTCCTCCTTGATGGTCAGAATCTAACGTAGGGGTGACAAATTACCACAGGCACTACTGTGGTCAGCTTAGGGCTTAGTCCAAAGCCCCCAATAGTCATATTCCATCTTATACACCACATTAAATGGATATCATGTTGCAGATGTAGTCAACTAATTCCTCATACATCCTGGTGACAAAAAAAATTAAGCAATATTGAATTAAGAGCATATTAGTTCCAGAAAGATATCTTTTGGTTAAATATAAGCATTGGCTTCTGTGATTCAGTGAGACTATTGGTGACTGTAACTAACCCCATATCACAGTAACTGGAGAGCATTACTTAATGGTTACTATTCTAGAACAGTTAGAGAAAAGGAGTAGAAAATGTAACCGATCTGTTCCTGTGTTAACTCTGGCCACTTACCAGCAGTCACCTAGAAAAAGAGCAGCGTTTACATGGCGCTCATAATCCCTATTTAAGAACCTATAACAGAGGGCATCGGGGCAAAGCGTTGCAGGTTAAAGGTAGGCACACCTGTATTACATGACTGGAAACGCATGATACCGGCACCAGATAAGTACCTTGGCTGGAGAACGCTGCTTCCGGTTCTTTTTTTTAAGACTATCGGTTAGGTCTCTGGGCTGCTTCCTCTCTTTCATCCGGGCCCCCGTGTCAGAGAGCCTGATCTCCTGTTTGATGTTTACCTGTCACACACCCACAAACACAAGAAAAGCTAATGAGCCACAGGCACGACCACAAGAGCTCAACTGAAACAGTACCCTGGGGGGGGGGGAAAGGTTCGCAACATTCTGAACACAGGTATTTTGATATAATGACTGAGAGGGACTTTAAACATTACATGGGCAGATCGACTAGATGATCAATCTACCCACGATAAAGGGCAAAACTTTAAGGCAAACATTAGCGCAAGCATATCTGATTAAGCTAGCCAATTGAAGGGTGTAGCTAAATTATTTTTTAATGAAATCTGTGGATATAAAACTCACTTTGTTGAAACATCTCACCACTGATGTATGAATGGTTACATGTTACTTCAATGCAAATTACTTCAAAATGCTGGTTAAATTGACCAAAACAAAAATTTTGATGAGCTTTTTAGAAAACGCAACCTGTCATCTCAACAACTGCACAAAAATCTAAGATAAATTTAACAACCAACACAAGATCAGAATGAATGGTGCCCTCTTTTCTAAATAATAACGCATGAGCTCAAACAGATTTAAATTCAAAATTCAAATTTAAAAGCTTTGACAGGCCCTTTAGGCTTAAACTTTGAAATGCGGTCAATGTCAAATTTTCTCTCAGGCAAAATGCAAAACGTGAATGGTTCTAGGTTTGTCTTCGGCAGTGAAAATCAAGTTAAATTTTCTGGGTTCAGTATATGATCCTTATATGATTCTGGGTTCAGTTAACAAGCTCATGGTGAACAATTGCCTGCTCCTGACCTATGGGTACCTTGCCCTGGCTGATAACTGCTTAGCCCTGGGTGATGGACACACTACAAACTGAGCTGTGACCTCACCGGCAAGTGGAGAGGGTACGTGAGCTTGTGGGAGAGCCGGTGATGGAGCTCGCCTGTCCGCTCCTCATCCTCCATCACCGTCTCCCTGTGCACTATCATGGCGTTGTGCGAGATGAGTGACCCCACTGTCAGGTCGTCTTCTTCCTCCTCCCCGTCCTCAGTCAGCAGGGCCGGGTGGGTCATCTCCACCAGCGCTCCTTCAGCGACCCCCCGCCTCCCCGGCAGCCCAGAGGACATCAGCACCCCCGGGGAGGGGTGCAGGTCCAACACCCCACTGCACTTCAGCAACATCCCGTCCAGCTTCTCGTCGATGTTCATCCTCAACAGGTGGGGTACAAGCAGCTCAGGACCTGGCAATGAAGAGGAATGAAGAAGTCTTCTGTACCTCTCCCTAGATAAACTACCACCGCTCATTCATGTCAATAAGCAGATTAAGGTCTAGAACGGTGCATGATCTCATTTAAATAAAACTGAGATAATACACAGCAGTGGAAGGTAATCTGTTGCCATTCTGGCTCTTGCTCATTTTCTGCCTGACTCGACCATTGTCTTGGAAGGTGACTCTTTTAAATAATTGATAGTCTCCGTAATACTGCCTGTAAAAAGTGCATTTAATGATACACAATTTCTATCAGTATAAGACTTTAAATATATGCGTATTTGGAAAATGTGTTAGTGTGGAATTGTATCCACGCAGCCATGTCCCATTAAGGCGATTTATATAAAAAAATTACAATATCGACGACGCTTCAATAATGTAATATGAATCAGACTTGAATAGGTTAAATCGTTTCGGGTTTGAACGCGAAGTTTACAGACACATACTTTATTTTAAGCCAATTACATAACCAGGTCGATTTACCAACGCGGGGTGTGCAGTCAGAAGCTATCTTAATAAAATAGCCAAAGGGCACGTCATACGATCGTTTCGTCCGAGTTGGGTAACTATATAAGAAGCTAATTTTGTACATAAACGCGTCATGCAAACATCTGGCTTGCAACTCCAAGTTCAAGGCTAACAAAGTTGTACCTCAGCATATCGGATCACCCGCTAGAGACTTACTAACCACAAATGCGTCTTGGACCAACTAAAATATCGCTAGCTAGCAGACAGCACGATTAACAGGCCAACTCTGACACGTATAATTACATTTGTATGATCAACTGACTTTTAATACCACGTTCATCTGAAGCTAAATTCAAAAATACTTAATTGCAGTAGCTAACCCACACGGCGATGTCGTCAGTAATCAAGTAATCATCGACCAGGTTAGCTAGTCAGTGCGAGAACTGTCTTGTCACTTTAGAAAGCAGCTAGGGCTAGCAAGCTTAGGATGATAAACAACCGACACTGTCGCTTTGTTATCGTCCTGTTATTTGTCAAATTCGTACATGATTTAATGTCATACATTTTCATGGTATTTTGGAAATAAGTCTGCAATTAGAGTCGAGGCCTGATCAGTAAAACAAAAGCAAGATCGAGAACATAACGAAAATAAAGCGTCCATCAGATCGAACCACAATCTCTAAACGAAAAAGTAAACTACTTCACCATTTACAGTTAACTTATTTGTTATTGTTACGTACCGGTTCTTACGCTCTACTCAAGCCGCTTTGTAGTCATGGTCTGCGAGCAAAAGTTTCTCTGGTAAGGCTCTAGTAACAGCAAGCAACATTCCATCTCCGGAGTGCCCTCATCTGCAGTGCATTGTGGGATGTAAACTGTTGGGGGGGGCCGATTGAGAATATTCACTTTACGGTTTTGTGTTGTGTGTTATTTTGCGAGTTGTTATTTTGCGTGCGACTGAACTAGCTTTCTGATCTTAAAGGTGGATTATCCCTCAACAGCAACACGATGAAACGGGGGGCGGGGGGATGAGATACGAAATAAAGGAATTACCCTTTAGAAACTTGCAGAGCACAAGAGCATATGCTACAATTATTAGACCCCCTAAATGGAGCCAGTCTGGGAAATCAAACGGCCCTGATAGTCGGAAAAGATATAACCTAGTAAACTTATTAGTTAAACAATTCTCTGTACATTCGATTGGCTTAAAACCAGCGATACAAAACTCTGGTACTTGTGGTGGTCTGATGTTTGCGGTGTTTTGAGCTACCTTTTATCTGATTTACAATTGGAAACACAAGGTGAGTTCACTTCCAAATTATGTTTTAATTAAAAAAATAATCTATGTTTCCAGGTGTAAATCAGATGCTTATTGAGAGGTAGCTTAAAAAGCTGCAAACCCAGTGGCCTTTGAAGAGCAGGGTTGGCCACCTTTGTTGTATGGGTTTTGGGGCGGGCGGGCGCGCGCTTGTGAATCAAACACAAGTCTTCTGGGTTAAAAGCTTGTGTGCTTGTTGCGTGGCAACAAAAAGTGGCATGCATTGCTCCAATTTATTCAACCTCAGGGACCAGACCACATTCTCTCCGATCTGTTCTTAATGCACTCTTTCCTCAGTTAATTCATCTTAGGCCGAGCATAAAATCTAGAGAAAAGCCATGGAAAAACTGCCTGATGGAATCTTGCTCTGCATTTCGCTCTGCATTTCCCCTGGAGTTTCATATTTTAGATATCAAGAATAAGAATAACTTGGGTCCCAAGGCCTGAAGTAAACCTTTTATCAACTATAGTTAAGTTATCTGCACACAAGCCCACATGGTGGCAGTATTCATTGCAAATTTCTCTCTTCTATGAAGTTGACAGTTCTGAGTTTGTATGATATGCATGTATAATATGTGGTGTAATGTGAGTTAATGTTGGCAGAATGTGCATGTATGATATGTGGTGATACATGTAATTTGAGTAATGTTGGCAGAACCTGCATGTATATGTGGTGAAACGTAATGTGAGTTAATGTTGGCAGAACATACATGTAATGTGAGTTAATGTTGGCACAACGTGCATGTAGGATTTGTGGTGAAACGTGTAAATCTGGTGTGCAACTTTCATTAAACTACTTAAACTACTACGTTTGGATAACCTCAGTCACTAACACCTCATGATGCAAAACAGATTAATGAAAAACATTAAAGCACTTTAAAAAAACTATAAAAAACCCTACCATCCATTCAAGTTTTCAAATTGCATTTTTAGGAGGCCAGCTTCATTCAAAAATGAATCCAGTGGATGAGGATAAGGTAAGCAAGCCTTTTCAGATCATGCTAATGCACGACCACCAAGGCTTAGATCACGCAACTGCTCCTTCAGCTAGAATTGAAGTGTAGCACAACTGAGCATGCCCGGTGCAGCAGTGGCCAGACACAGGAAGGCAAAGGAAGGCATATTGTGTTTCTCTATGCAGAGAAATACAATATGTCCCAGGCCTGACCCCCAAAAAGCATGCCAGTGGCAACAGTGGCAAGGAAAAATTCCCTAGGCTGGCAGGAAGAAACCTTGAGAGGAACCCGGCTTAATGGGGGAGCCCATCCTCCGCTGGCCGGCACTAGGAGCTGAATTAAACAATCTAATGTCCATATTGTTTGATATTCCAGTCGAGGAGTTCCAAGATATTGTAATATCCGGAGGAGCGCGTTGGGGGCCCAGATGGATGGAGTCCAGTTTAATGGTCCACTGGTTGCTGTGGTGGAAGTGATGCAGTCCTGCAGGATGCCTCACGTGATTGCAACCACATATAATCTATCCAATCAGTTTGTTTCGTACTGCACTGAAATAATACAATAGGTTTTGTCCATTTAAACCCAGGTTGGCCATTAAAGTCAAGTCACTTTCTGCATGGCAGTGTATCTGGCCATAGGATTTTGCTGTCCATCCAAACTGGACAGGAGGATATCTATGTTTAACTTCCATCTGAATGTCAAATAACTTAACTCCATTCACCAGTTGCCTGCTGTGTGCTGCAGTATAGTTATACAGTGAAGAGGACATAGAGAACTCCATGACTCTCCCTCTCTCACCCTTCCTGATCTGCTTCTCCGGCACTTCGAGGTTTTTGGTCATCTCTTTAAACATAAAATGTACATCTAAAGCAGGAATAGAACAATTAAATACATTTGCTATTAAATACTAATACAAATTTTTATTTTTCCCAGTACATCATGTTTGGTAGACCTCCTTTGCTGAATCTACCATACCTAATCCTACAGCCTTTGGTTGGCGGGAACTTAGCAGCAGGCTTGAGACCATTCTGCTGAGCTTGCTGTGCTACTGGTCTTATTGGAGACATTCTCACAGCATTTAGACTCTGTTGTGGGGACGTCGCGTCATCGCCTGGTTGAGGCCATAGGGGACTGACTGACTACTTGCCAGCTGTTTAAAAAATCTCGGGTGAAAACCTGACCCTCCCCTGGAGTCCTGGGTCTTTGCTGTTCTGCTACTTGCAACACAAGACCCTCCCCGTGAAACTTGATCAATCTGACAGATGTGTTGTACACTTTTCTGAGAACCTAGCAGCATACATAAAGATGAAAGTGGGTACATATGTTTTCAGAGTAGCATAAAATTTCAACTTCCCGTAATATTTCATGAAGGGGAACAGGAAAAGATGAGTTAGGGGTGTGTGTTTGTGATTTTATCCCTATGGCATTCCAGTTAATTTCCACCACTTTCTGGGTTACATAGACGCCTAGAAGTCCAAATGGCTACATCCAGAAATCCCACCGCCAAATCTTATTGTACACAAAAATGGCAGACAAATCAAGAACTAACTCTTGGATGCAGACAATGCACAAGACATTGTGCAACACTTGTGTAATACTATATGGAGTCTTCAAACCACATTCAACTGAGAGGAAGCAACAGTTCATAGTTCAGCTTCAAAGGAAATTCAGTAGGCAACACAGCACAGAAAAAAATTAAAATAAATGACAACCGTATGAGGTCTTATAACACCCCTCATCCGCCGTTTCCAAATACTTTGTAGACACTGTACATCTGCTAGTCTCCAGACAGAGAGTTTTACTTGTTTCTACTTCCTTTCTAACTCCCACCTACAGGATGAAGATACACACAGTGACGTGACCATTTTACTCAAAACACATTTTAAAGCCAAACTGTAAAAACAATATTTTGAGTAGGAAGCAATACAGCTGGAAACTAGTAAAGCACAAACTCAAAACTCTGCTCGGCAGATATTTATGCTGAGGCAGTTTCCAGCTCAGCTTTATGGTCTGGCAAAACAGAAACTCATATAGATACAATCCCTGTGGAAGCAGTAATCTTGCCAACTTTGGCACAATATTTTAGACGCTTTAAGTTAATATGTTATTCATATTAATTAATATATTAATTATCCTGATCATAATGCAACGACACCTGACTGTACTGAGAATTCACACTCAAGCAACAAGGACATGTCAGATTGAAACAATCTAAAGTCTCAGTGTTGAATGCCACCTTTATGAGAACGACATATGATGCAGCATGCATACCGTTCATGCCCCTGCACGAGAGCTCTAGGACTTTGAACACATGTCACTGAACACACATGAAAGTCCTGTACAGCTCGGCGAGCCAGTACACCCAATGCATGCTTTACCACATGTGAATTCTGGCCAAAGCAGTGGTTTACTGTTTTCCCAATCCAAACTATTTCTACTTGCCTTCTGCTTGCTGAGGTTACACACTGTTATAGATGACAAAAAACTGTTTGAATAGTATTAAGAATCATTCTATACTAGGGGTGGAAAATTCAATTTCCCACAATTCCACTCAATAATGTGCATCTGTGAACAGATGAGATAATCGGTAATTCAAATAATGACTCTAATTAAACAATTAACTGTGGCCCTGGAGGTCCACATAAACCCACCCCTGTTCCATACATATGTAAAAAATGACAAACATAAAAGAAAGTTGAATTCTATCGACAGCTTGCTTAAAATGAGAACATTTGAAACGGACCCGCTTAAAATGACCTGCTTGTAAACGTATTGTTACCTCAGCCCCAGGACATGTGAGGTTACCATAGTCACGCAGTGCCTAGATTTGGTTTTATTTATTTTAAACTTGGTTGTTTTAAATAAGCACAGTATCAAAGTGCAGCAGAGAGACAAGCGAAGCGACGGTGATCTAACCTGGTAGCACCATGGTGTGCGTACTGTATCTAATAACATTGTGGTGTGTTAGTTGCTTATCTTGCTGCTTGTGTCTGAGCAGAAGGCAATAGATAAGCTAAGTGAAAGATTCTGATGCCTGTGGTAAAGCGGTTCACCAGGCACGCACTTGGATCGTGGACACGACGGATTTACTCATCACAATCTTTTAAAAGCTTTTAGTCATTGCCAGTCCTTTTTAATTGAGCTAAGATGAAGGTCGGGTTTTTTTTTGTTTTTGTTTTTCAATCCTTTCCCAGTGAGATTTTAACAGATGTTTAAAACACAAGCGTTGTGTTGTTTTCTACAATAACACCCTCACAATTCAAACCCTTTTTGGTTTTATTTTTTGATAAACTTTGTCTTTAATTATTTTCTATAGTTTTCCTTTCTGGCGTTGCACATTTGAATATATCTATATATATATATATATATATATAGATAGATAGATAGATAGATACTTTATTTATCCCCATGGGGAAATTGGGGAATGCCTAATACTTTTATCTATTCTCAGTAGTTCTGAGTCTAGGGATTGGTTATTAGTGCTTGATGCTAATATTATTGATATTTTTATCCACGTAGTTTAAACATTTGCAGCCATTCCACCTGGTGAGTGTTATACCCAATAGAACACTGGAGACTTGTCCACAGTAACCAAAGTGGCTTAGTCAAGTTCTTATTGTGACGTTGCTTGAGATTAGTTTCAGAAGATTCCCAAATTACTTAGTTGGTTGGTCATATAAACAATAACGGTTCTCTCCGCAACACAAGTTGCATCGTTAATATTTAAACCTGCTTGCATGGCAAGCCCCAGCATTACACAAAAAAGCATATCTGTCTCGTTTGAACTCAAACTAAGTGGGAGAAGGAATCTCTCTGTTCCTATTCTCTGCCTCCCAATTAAGTCCAGGTCTATGTTTTCTGCTGACAACGTTTGCCAAACTAATACTTCCTCTGGGAAATGGGACCTCTAACCTGTGTACTGAATTGAACCAAGTGTGAGGGGGGACACGTTTGAACTTTCCCTCATCTTGGGCAACAGAAGCACAGATTGTATAGGTGGCAAAAAAATCGGTTCTCAGAAGCTCAAATTCACTCCATTGCCTCCCCAAGGAGTCTGAGTTTAAGTTTCGGCCTTCAGACAACCCATCAGCATGCATACCGAATTGGCAATAACCAACACTAGCATTTAATTAGGTCTCTACTGACAAACTGTTAGCATAGTATCTCTCCAAACAAAGAAATGGACCAGTAAATTAAAGTCACAATATCAGATACTGCTGTACGTTTCAACCACAGGCTGAGTAAGGATGAGTGATGCTGCATTCAGTAAAGCCCATCAGATGAAAAGACAAATGCCATGTCGAAATTGTGCTTATGGGGGAGGCGATAAGCTGAAGCGGAAACACGTTTAAAATCCTCCTGTATGTTTGTGTGAATAAAAAAATGTTGGTTGGCGGATTTGGCATCAGAACATACAACTCATGATCTCTACTGGTAATTTAACCTAACATGAACTGCTACGTCACTAGACTACCGCCATTAAGAACGTTCCAGGTGGAACCAAGCACGACATTTTGCAATATTTCTTTATCTTGTATTGCAGCCATCTCTGAAACAGGAATGCATGAATAAGGTCCAGTCCAATGATGGATTTTCAAATTAGGGGAGAGAAGAAAAAGGGGGCTAAGAGGGAGCTTATAATTGAGTTAAAAAAGGAAGGCAGGTTTCTTGGGTGGCTGTAGGGGGACTCCTGGCCCAATCTATGTCATTTGCATTGGTAATCTGGCTCCCCTTTTCTCTGGCCCCTAGTAAACAAATATTAGACATGTGTGTACGTGTGACTGTAGTGATCAGGGAAAAAAAGATTAAATAAGGGCTAGATCAGCAGTATGATTTTGCACTGGTAGCCCTGAATTGCCAGGCAAGGAAATGGGGGACATTGGGGGTGGATGGGGAAGAAAAACACTGGAACGATTAGCACGGCTGTCCATTCTGTTCCGATACAGAGAAAATCACAATGTCTTAATACAATCAAAACAGAAAAACATTCAGCATTATTTATTTTACTTAGACCATTGTGAAGTTGTAGTCATAAGGTTGTACTTTGCAGTTCTACAATGAAGCCTTTAAAAAATTATACCCAATAATCCAAATGTAAGCACCCAAGCAAATTTGAGTAATGGATCTGTGATAATGAAAATAATGTTAAATATAGATTATGTAGATGATTTTGCCTAAATGTGGTTAAGTTTTGAAAGTTACCCTTTCAGTTACAAAAACTGCTTTTACTTTAATAAAATCCTACAATCAAAGATTGCAAATGAAACCAAATATTCACTAATTAGGACAGAGCAGGGGTGTTGAAGTGAAGTGTTGCAGTGTGCAATAGACTTACCCGGCAGACATAGGCAGGGTACACCCAGGACGGAATTCCAGTCTATTATATGGTGGGACACAGACAGACATGCAGACAAGAGACAGACAAAGGGCGTGAGGCAGGGTACACCCAGGACGGAACTCCAGTCCATTATAGGGTGGGACACAGATAGACATGCAGATAGACATACAGACACATACGGTGTGATGCAGGGTACACCCAGGACGGAATTCCAGTCCTTTATAGGTTGGGACACAGACAGACATGCAGACAAGAGACAGACAAAGGGCGTGAGGCAGGGTACACCCAGGACGGAACTCCAGTCCATTATAGGGTGGGACACAGATAGACATGCAGATAGACATACAGACACATACGGTGTGATGCAGGGTACACCCAGGACGGAATTCCAGTCCTTTATAGGTTGGGACACAGACAGACATGCAGACATAGTGCGTGAGTAAAGGAATACACAGGATGGGATGCCAGTCCTTTATAGGTTGGGACACAGACAGACATGCAGACATAGTGCGTGAGTAAAGGAATACACAGGATGGGATGCCA
>JAOYSI010069872.1:0-22342 GCA_025775065.1 Hiodon alosoides
GGGAGAGGCAGACGAGGGGCGTAAGGCGAGGGGAGAGGCAGACGAGGGGCGTAAGGCGAGGGGAGAGGCAGACGAGGGGCGTAAGACGAGGGGAGAGGCAGACGAGGGGCGTAAGACGAGGGGCGTGGCAGACGAGGGGCGTGGCAGGCGAGGGGCGTGGCAGGCGAGGGGAGAGGCAGGCGAGGGGAGAGGCAGGCGAGGGGCGTAAGACGAGGGGGTAAGGCGAGGGGCGTGGCAAACAGGGGGGTTAGGCGAGGGGCGTAAGACGAGGGGAGAGGCAGACGAGGGGGTAAGGCGGACGAGGGGAGAGGCAGACGAGGGGCGTAAGACGAGTGGAGAGGCAGACGAGGGGGTAAGGCGAGGGGCGAGGTAGACGAGGGGGTAAGGCGAGGGGCGTAAGACGAGGGGAGAGGCAGACGAGGGGCGTAAGACGAGGGGCGAGGCAGACGAGGGGCGAGGCAGACGAGGGGCGAGGCAGACGAGGGGAGAGGCGTGGCGAGCGGCCGGTCCATGGCTCACCCAGACGGCTGCCATTGCGGGGCATGCCCATGAAGGAGCCCAGGCTCCCGCCGATGACGCTGTGGGGCCGGCGGAGCGGAGGCTTCTTGAAGGAGCCCGTGTACTGATGCAGGAAAGAGTGCATGCTGTGGGACGTGGGCGGCCGTCCGTTCCTCACAATGGGCTCTGCGTGGGATGGACAAAACAGCATGACGGCTGTCAGTTAGTCAAACAGTCACATAAAACAGACAATCAACCAAGGCACGTCACCCCTTATGGAGGTTTGTGTGTGTGTGTGGTGTGTGCGTGTGCGCGTAGGTGTGACAGTAAGATGTATGTCTGCGTATGAAAACGCTCCCCTCATCCAATAGAAAAGACTCAAATGTCAGCAAAATGTGGCGCAACTCCAAAGGCTCGCTGAGTGACAAGGAGTAAGGAAATGCTGGCCCATACCCTCAGTCCCTCCCCAAACGGCTCCAGCTGTCAGAGGCGGGGCGGTTATTATTGGGACAAGCCTGGACTCCGGAGGGGTGGGGGAGAGCCTACACTGTGTAACGACAGATCCATACTCCAAAGCGTTTTCACCCTTCAGTCCCACTCATGCTTCCCCAGGAAATTTCTCAGAATCCTAACGATGTCAGTGAACCGCAGCGTTGCCGCGTCTCCTGGGGAGGTGAAGGGAGGTGGCAGCTGTCCCCTGCCCACACAACTCCGCTTGCCTGATCACACCAGCACGCGTAACCACTGCCTTTTCCTCCTGCCCGATCACGTGTGGGGACGAAGGCCAGGGCTTTCCAGTGAACCAAACACTGAGACAGGCATTCTCCTCCAGACAGACAAACCCCCCCCCCTCCCCCCACCGCCCCAGTCCAGAGCCACAATCTCCAGGGTTTAAATTGAAAATGCATTATCGGCGTGACAAAAACAGCATTTGGGCTGCCAAAGCAAACCCAGATGATGCACACATAATCTGTGCACAACAGATGGCGGAGAGAGAGAGATTAACAATAGCAGTAGCTGTAGTAGTAATATGTATTAATAAGTACACAACCACAATACGCCTAAAGAACAGAAACATACAGATAAACACGTATCACACAGACATTTCATCATACATACATGAGTAATAATAACAAATAAACCATCCTATGGTCTGGCAGTAAATACAGCCCAGATCACATGACCGAAGGGGTTGTCCCCTCAGCCCAACAGAACAATGAATCAGAACTTCACAGTAACAAGACTCCGCTCGCATAGCCCAGCCCAGGGGAAACACAGCAGCCCTTCAGAAGCTACAGTACATTTGCTCTTGGGGTTTGCTTAACGAACAGAGAAGCCCGAGTGCTTTTGAACCCTTCAAAGTATTTGGCTGACCTCCCCAAAGTGGCGAGACTGCAGCCAGTGGGAAAGGCAAAGAGCCATGCGTGCTTCTCTCCGGGGAAAAGTGAGGAAGAGAGAATCCACAGAAGAATACAACAGACTGGGAGACTGGGGGGGTGGGGAGACTGGCATTTCTAAGCCAGTAAGTAAGCCATGCTAGTGGACACGCCTCTTTCACAGGGAAAAGCTGAAAATCCATTTGTGGAAAGGAGACTTATTTCAGGACTGACAACTGGTGGAACCACATTTCAGAACGGCCGCACCTTTCATTTTCCATCACAATGTCGCTCAGAAGCAGCAACTTTGCGACAGGGGCTGACGTGTGTGGGGCATGAGGGCAGCATGCCCTCTGGGGTGTTCCTTATGAGGGGGCCAAAATTTGGCTCTCACGAGAGCCAAGGTTTTGAGTGAATGTGGGTGGAAAAGGGAAAACAAAGTCCATCCAGTCCATCCTACTGCCTGCAGAGTGGCTGAGGGGGGCCAGTGTGCGTGAGGGTGACTAGACCCGCATGCTCATATTGACTGGGGGAGAGACATTTCACTGCACCAGAGCCTCATGGTCTTCATGGTCCTCATGGTCACACCACATGTATTCGCCAGTGTCTGATGAAATAAAGCCTTCATGTCTAACAGCGAGATCTGGACTTCAAGACCTGGGAAGCTGACCACCTGCTGTGAGAGGTCATGTGACACACTGCGAGGGACAACGGCAGAGTTCTGGAACACTGCACAATGCTGACATCACAGACGGCTGTCCCAAAGCCCCTCCTGAAATAGTCTGTGTCGGGTTCTTCACCCGTTTTCGTGCATTGACCAAAACCCCTCTCGAATTGGAAGTATAACAGCATCAACCAGGAGAGCTGCGATTGTATATAGCTGGGTAAAGGCAGAGTGCACTGTGATTGGGTATAGCTGGAGAATTCTTTTCACTCTAAGTCACTAAAGAGGCCCCAAATTACTGACTTAAATCTCCACTACTCATGCTTAAAATCTCAGCTGGTGAAATCCAAGAGGAGATATTTTGTTGCTGTTGCGCTGAACCTTGGTCCCGTGTATTTCACCAATCCAAACATTCTTTTCCTAGTCATTGCTGTGTGCTGCGGTAATCATACGGAGATGGAGGGGGGGCTAGCATATAAACTGCATTTTAAACTAACTCTAATCTCCCAGCATTCCTCAGGGGTTAGTGACATTCCTCACCAGTCTGGCTGCTGCTACCTTTGTGGTGAGATTTAACACTGATGTCTAACGACAGGAGGGACTTGAGTCTCAGGTGCAAGGCGGTGATCTGGTCAGGGAAGCACTGCGCAAGAAACAAAACACCTGCCGAGTGACACCATGTCCACCATGTGCGCGTGCCCGTGTGCACGCGTTGGTGAGCGTGCCCGTGTGCGTGAGTGCGTGTGCGTATGTTGGTGAGCGTGCCCGTGTGTTGGTGAGCGTGCCCGTGTGTGTGTGTGTGTGTGCGTGCGTTGGTGAGCGTGCCCGTGTGTGTGCGTGCGTGCGTGTGTTGGTGAGCGTGCCCGTTGACAGACACGACTGATGAAAGGTAAAGCTCACCGTTGTCTGTGCCGCCGCTCTCCTCGATGGTCATCTGCTCAGCCAGCTCCGACAGCGACTCGTCGACAGTCTGGCTCCCGCGCAGCGTCAGGGAGAAGCGTCGCCTGAACTTCTTCATCTTCTCCATCGAGCTCTGAGGAAGAGGAGGGAGATGGGGAGGTAAGGGAACGCAGCCCCGGAGACGCGGACAAGTACTCAATATGGCTGCATGGTCTGTCTCACAGAAAACTGCAACCACTGTTGAGGCTGAAATCGAAAACAAAACAAAAAAAAAAATATTGAGACACGCTCCACCGCGAGATGCTGAAAAAACATGCTGAAGAAGGAACAGATTGTTTCTAAATGTAGCATGCATTAGACACCACGACGCGGTGGGGGTCACGAATAAAGCACACCCAACAATGGGCTCTGTGTCCACACACAATCAACACCCTTCATTACAGCCTGTCGTCCCGCGGCTACTTTCCCACTCTGCGTTATATATAAATTATGTTCGACCACAGTACCGTCCTGGAACATGAGGCGCTCCTTCAGAGAGAGGGCTTTAAAACCTACTCTAAAGTCTTAAAAGCGATCGTTGGCTTTGATGACCTGACTCACCTGGGTGGCCTTGTCCTCGTGCATCGGTTCTCATATAACCCTTTATTTTTCACGGATACAGTGCCCAAGGCTGTTCTTTCTGTAGGCCTTTTCTCTGCTGCAGTGCCACTCGCCCCGCAAGGTACCGTTTTTCATTACACGATGGCTAAGCCCCAGAGTATTCACCGCCACGTGGTCTAAAACCTTACCGGGACAAGCAGCAAGACTGGCAGGAGAACTGTGGTGGGCCAGTCATTCAATGAGTAAATGAATGACAGGACACAGGGTCTCACTCTCTCTCGGTATCTGCGCTATGACATCACCACCACCCAGGACTCGGAACACCCCGCCCCTACAGAGCAGCGGTGTACAAGTGCGAGTATGAGGACAAGTGTGATTCAGAGCGTGTGTGCGAGTATGATGACAAGTGTGATTCAGAGCGTGTGTGCGAGTATGAGGAAAAGCGCGAGTGAGTAAGGGTGTGAATGCGTGAGACTGTTAGAGTGAGCAGGCCACAGGAAACACCTTGAACAGGCCGCTCCATTTCCTCTTCTCATTGTGTCCCAAATCGGACCACCTACACCTGGCCCGGATGAGAAGCCTAGTTCCATGGTAGCATGCTGGGAGACCAGTGAAGAGGACGGACACAGCAGGAGGAAGTGAAATCCACTTGGTGAAATACATGCGTGTTTTCTCTCTCCCTCTCTCTCCATACAGAACCTCCTGCTAACACATCAGAACACAGTTTCATATTTGTCGGTCCACTGGAATTCTGATCCAACCAGTCCAGAATTCATACCCAACCAGAGTGGTTACAGGCTTCGGTTCCGAAAGCATCAAGGTGATGTGTGTGTGTGTGTGGGGCACAGACAGGATAACCCTGGCACTAAAACCTAAGCAATGGTTTTCACAGCCAGTATATTTAATGATTGCTCACCACAATAAATTAATGTTATACAAGTGTCCTACAGTCTAAAATCAATGAGTATGTGTATAAGAAGAGGCGCACACGCACACGCACACCAGACGGGTGTTAATCAGACAGCCTGTAAGCACGTTCAGGGCTTTGAAAAACATGCCATTTCAAAGAGCTGGGTCTTAATGAAGGAGGTACCTCCGACCTGTTAATGACAGAGCTCTAGTCTGAATCACTCATTAAAGCAGGGCTTTTGGACTCTTTTGTGTAGGTCAGTCCTCCGCTCTGCTAACGAGTGGGGATTAGCATCAAGGATGGCAATTAGAGCTGGCTGAGGGATGAGCCGCTCGTCCTCGCGTTTCTCGACCAGGAACGCTGAGAAACAGGTCAGCACATCCTGCTTTTAGCTCTGCCGGGTTCACGCGGTGCTTGGCGGAGTCAACGGCAACCACTCCCGGGTGCCGTTTCGTCACCATGGCAACGGGAGAGGAAGGCGCACACTGTGAACCTCCTGGCATCACACAGCTTTCTCCCCGCTGTGTGCTGGAGACTGTATCCATCTACGAAGAGCACCAGTGCATAGATTAATAATGCACTGCACTACACTTAATAATAATTTATTACATACACACGCAAGAACATGCACACCTGCATGTACACACACTTTAAAAAAACCCACCAGGCAAACAGCCCACTGCAAGCAGGCTACAGGACTCGCTACGGTATAAGAGATATTTAGTTTTAATGAGATTAAGGGCAAACCAGCCCGATGCTCCATTAAGAGCACTGACGTGATCAACACACTCACCTTTGTTTGCCCCTCCCCCACAACGGCCTAGCCAATCAGTGTTTCTGAATGTTGTGAGAAATGGCCAAGCTATCCAAGGCCAATGCATCTTCGGCGCGCTACCTCCGGGCGCGCTAACTCCGGGCGCGCTACCTAAAACAATCAGTGATTGATTTTCAGCATGTCTATGGGAAGTGATTAGCTCTACTGTGGAAGAGCGGTGCGGTCGCGGTTGTTTCAGAGCAAGCTAAAGGCTGGCTACTCGGGCAACAGTATCATAGAGTTCAACGGTTCGCTCTGAAGCCCCTCAGTCGGGCCAGAGTCCAGTCCTGCAGCGTCTAGGGGTTTCAGTTCCTATTCTGTCAGGCGTTCAATGCAACTTATGTGGATTATAAATTAACTCAACGGCCATTTCAAACACAATAACACAAAGATTGATAGATGGCTCCAAAATCAGTAGGATCAAAGTTAGAGACATTGGGGGCTAGGTACAGTATTTGGTGGTGGGGGGGGGGGGGGTATCCACTCATTTTTGAGCTGCGTTAATGTAAAGATCCCTGTACCGATACACAACTCTGTTTCACTGCCAAGTCTCTCTAAATGGCAGAAGATTTTCATTGCCATATATGGGAATTCATCTTTCCATTACAATGCTAAAAATTCAATGACAGGGAGACTAGGAACCGTCTACTGTTCAATCTAGTTGGTCCGTTAACAAGCGGCAGAGAATCCCCAGCTAGCTGAACAGGAGAAGGTTGACAGCACGAACCAACAAATGAAACAAGCGCTTCATTTTCAGTTCCCCCTGATGCCACTGGCACCACCGAAATGGTCAGGCAGAGAAGAGGCAGCCAGTCCATGAGTCGCCTCCACCCCTGCCTGGGAGACAGGACGGAGAAAGAAGGAATCGGGTTTTACTTCAGTGCATCAACATCATTAAACAACAATATGGACGTTGTCCATTTGAAGGGGTAATTGCCTTGACATAATTGTGCACCAAATCAATGACTTCATTTGACCTGAGGCTGTTGTACAGTAGCACTTTGCCTGGTGAGGCTGGGATCGGGGGGTAGGTTTGGGGTAAGAGACATGAGGCTGGGTCCTGGGGCGACTTTCAGGACCAGCAGATGATGCAGCAGAAGTAGAAGAATTTTACACCTGGCTCAGAAATGCAGAGCGTTTCACCAGGAAGGAAAAGGCTGCCCTTTTCATTCATGTCCCTCATCACATGTCCCTCATCACCTCGCTGTTAAATGTTTCTCCAAATGGCTTTTAGAGTTGTACACGCCAATTAATTTTATATTGCTGTTGTTCAGCACAGGGACGTAAACAATTCCAATGGTCTTCACGAGCCTATGTAAAAGAAGGCCTACAGTTGGTTGTGTGAGTTAAGAGGATATTCAAACTTTATTGTGGGCCTGTTTGGAGTTACAAGTCTTTTGTTCCTGAGGGTTTTCTCTCTACTTTTCGAAAGGCAGAGGGTCATTACCTTGTGTAACAGGTTGGTGTAACAGCTCTGGACGCAAAACAAAAATATTTTTTAAGTACACACGCCAAACTGGATGAGGAAGAGGAAGGAACAGCCGAATTAAACAACAACCCAAGAGAGCATAGTCTTAGCCACATTTTTTTTTTGCTACGTAGCAAACTTAGCATCATTGCTTAACTTGGACAAGTTAAATATTTAATCCGCTAACGGGGCCAATTCAGGTCCAGCATGTTCCCTGCCAGAGACCAACCAGATTCAGCGTCAGCAATCTGAAAGACTCCCAGGGCTGATTCCTAACCACTTGCGTGCACTGCTGCGGGGGTCAGTCAATGTTCACACTAACGCTCATTAAATGTTTAATAAACTCCATCCTGCCGGGGGAAAAGTCACGCCATACACCTTCTCTCACAGAGAACCCTCCTTGCACTTAATACGCAAAAACTGCTGTCCAACCAATCATCTGTGTCATCAATCACACACCCAACGCCGCTTTGCCACTGCAGGGACACACCGCGAGTTTAACGGCCGATTCACTTCCATTGGGGCACAGCACCCTCGGTTCCAGCCCTGACCAGCTCGATTTCGTATCTGGGACCCAGCAGAAACCAGCAGGAACCAGGGCGGTGGCTGGCTTTAGAAATGGGCCGTACAGAATAAAGACGGGTCTGCTTTCCGCACCTCCATCTCTCATCTCTACCTCTCTGCACCTCCATCTCTCCACCCCCTCCTCTTTGCCCACTCGCTCTCCTCGTCTTTTGTCTCCCGCCCCCCCACGCCACTCTGCCTAACTGCCGGTGATAAACCAGCCTCTGCAACCCAGAGGTCTCGGAAGCACAGCTGGGGGCTGATGAACAGCAGAGACGGGCAGAGTGAACAGGACAGAAGCAGAGAGCCAGGGAGTTCATTAATAATTATTACTTCACTGTAATCTGTAACATGGGGCTGGGCAGAAAACCGATGATCTAGCTTTGGTAACTCTGGGACATGGGCGGGGGTCATTCACCTGACCCGTTCATCACGATCGCCAGCAACGTCTCTCCAAGACAGCGCCATCCTCCCTGTTAACTCAGTCCAGGTACCCGGGTGTGCACTGATCCCAGATACCTCACTCAACCAGCATCCGTCGCCAGTCTGGATGAACCTCCAGTCCAGGCCCAAACCTGTTCCTAACCACAGGCCCAATAGCCGCCTGCGCTCAACAATGGCTCTTACAGGTTCACACAGAAAGAAAAGCGAAACAGCGGCATCAAAGCGAACCACATAGGGTATTTTTAAACACCCGCGCACAGCTGTTTTCGCCACTGTGAATCGCCCCCCGCGTCGAAGAGATGCAGCCGATTTCAGACTGGCACGCAAGCCAGCCCCCCAAAATCGCATTCAGCGGTGACACTCCCAATAAGTACAGGCACCGATGTCCCACCTCGTCACCCCCGACAGCCTCCTCCACAGGCCGCTGTTGACCTCATCACCACCCTCCCTGCCTGGGTAGAGTCCACCATGGCCACGCTACAGGAGCAAGTGGGAAAACTCGCTACTCCGCAACTCAGGTGAAACGCATGAGAACCGACGGGAAGAGCAGGACCTTTCCAGTTATCACTGACAGCATACCGAGCCCGTACCGGAGTAAACCCCCACCGGAAAGAGGGACGTCTTGCACTGTTGACCTCAAACAGTACGTTACCATTGTTACTTTGTCCGTTAGAATACGGTAATCTTGAGCACATTTATACTTCATCGATTGACATAGCTGTTGAGATGCGAGTAACCAAATTCCTTGGGTGGAGCAGCTCAGGGGGATGACATCAGGCCCTCTCCCTGGCAAACTTCCAGCACCGCATAAAACCTTAGCCACAATGCTAAACTGCTGCTGAAACACCTCCCTACACTCTAAACTCATAGTCGCACATAACAGGGCTCACGGCAGGGTCGCTATGCTCACACTATCAGCCTCACAAAGAGCCCCCTGATCTCAACTTCTTCAGCTACAAAAGCCAACAGTTACCACACAGCTCCGTTACCCTTGGAGTGGCCTTCAGGGGCCAACAACATGCTCCTCAGGAGCTCTCACCCCAGGCAAGGGAGATGTTAGCACCCTGCTCCTTCACCCTTGGAGTATTCATCAGCGGCCAACAACATTAAGATACTGCTGCAAGAGTGTTTTTTTTAAATAGAATCCTAGTAAAGAGGTAAATCCTTCCCTAAAGCGACTGCATTTGTACACACAAGCTACATCCTGTGGTCTGAAGGCACCCTGCCCACATCAGCTCAACTGGAAATGTGTCTCTTCCAAAGACAACAGCATTCCTTCCGGGTTCACAGGCACACAAGCACGCATGCATCCTTAGACAGAGAGCAAGTGAACGCATCCATCCATTTTCTAAACCGCTTTTCCTGGTGAGGATCGTGGTGGCAGCATACTAAGTAGGGCGGAAAGCCCTCCCTTTCCCAAGCGACAGAGTCCAGCTCCTCCTGGGGGATTCCAAGCTGTTCCCAGGCCAGCCGGGAGATATAATCCCTCCAGCGTGTCCCGGGTCGGCCTCGGGGTCCCCGCCCAGTGGGGCATTCCCGGAAAAGCTGCGCAGGCAGAACCACCTCAACTGGCTCCTCTCGATCCGGAGAAGTAGCGACTCTACTCCGAGGCTCTCCCGGATCTCTGAGCTTCTCACCCTATCCCAAAGGGCGAGTCCAGCAACCCTGCAGAGAGGAACCTCATTTCTGCCGCTTGTACCCGCTACCTCGTCCTTTCGGTCACTACCCAACGTTCATGACCATAGGCGAGGATGGGGAGGTAGACTGACATGTAAACCACAACCCTTGTCCGAGGACTCAGCTCCCGCTTCACCACCACGGACCGATTCAGCACCCGCAATACTGCAGACGTGGCAGCGACCTGCCTGTCAATCACCCTCCCCCTTTCCATCACTCATGAACAAAACCCAGAGGTACTTAAACTCCTTCACTAAGGGCAGCTGCTCCCCCCTAACCTAACTTAACCATTCCCACATCTCATTCCACCCTCTCCAGAAAAAACCCCAAGACCCAAACCAAGAGCCATGTCTTCCCAGAGGGCCCCAGCCTCACCTTCAGTCCCGTCACAGGCTTTCCGAGACTGCCCCCAGAGTAATCGTCAAACTACGTGTCCCAGGATACTCATCCAAAGCTGACAGATCCGCAATGACTCAGATGTTTTCTCCCCATAGCCCCGGCACCAGGTATGACATTCCTCAGGAATTCCATGAAAAGGACAGGCAACACATCCCACACCCTTAGCAACAAAGTCCGGCCCCCTTCAGCTCAACACAAACTGCAACCATCTATACCGGAAAGACATTGCATTTAAGGCTTATGACATCATTTGTTACTAGAGCGAGAGATTCCCCCAGTGACAGAACCACATTAAGCTTAACCATGTCCTGATACCGGCTGAAGTTTAAAACCCTTCACCGGTCTTCGCCTACGCACCTCATGGAGGCCAGCGCCATCTCTGCACACCTCCCACCGCAGGCTGTGACGGTGACAGAAAGCGTGTGAATACAGTGAATGGCAAAGCGCTGAGCTCATTACACGGGCCACCCACCCGGCACAGGCAGGCAGAGCCACGTGGTAGTTTGGTCCGTTAGGTTCTGTCGGACGCAAACACAAATACAAACACAAGTCTCACTACTCAGTCACACTCGCCTGCATTCCCCTTTGGACACCCAGCCGCCCACACACGGTGGAAAGAACAGGCAGAGTATATGGCACTTTGAGCTGGATCAGGAGCACAGGGCTCGTATGCTCATGTGACACCTCCATGACCGTTTTAGAAGAGCTTTGCTCCCCCGCAGCACCATGAATATTTCAGGACTCCAAATCATTAAATCATTCAGATCTGGCCTATTCCATCGTGTACTGGGAGAGGAGACACGGCACTTCCAAGCAAAGCAAAAGTCACCAATGCCAACATCCTCGGAAAGCCTGGGAACAGAGGAACTCCACAACAAGAAGGGGCTGCTGCGGCTGGGGCAGGGGTTAATGAGTCACTGCTGACAGGCCTAAACACCTCCAGTGGGTGTTCTGCGTCACAGTCTCCCAGCGGTCACATTCAAGCAGGTTTTCCCCAATGGACAGACCACAACGACCCGGTTGTGTGTCCGGTGCGCATCAATGTCGGATTTAATCAGATAACGACAAGTGCCACACAAACATTTGGTTAAAAATTGATAAAGAAAGCCCGTAAAAGACCAAGCAGTCAGCTTCACAGAGTCACTGGCTGACTGCCAGCCAGCTGCGGCCCGCTTCCCCACCACCCGCCCGGGGGCTCGACAGCAACTCCCTGCGGGTCCCAGGCAAACAAACACGGGAGCCCTGTGGATTCCCCGCATGGCTGGAATCGCTCCCATTGTCTCTGCTTCCCCGCCGTCTGCTCCCTGGGTGCAGGGCGGTGCTGCGTGGCACCGGGACTCTGTGTACCCCGCGCTTCATGGGCTAAGACCTGCCGGCCTCTCACTTTAGTTTATACCCTGAATAAAAACCGTCTGTGGCTGCAGGGGTGATTAGCAGGTCTCTCCGAACTGTAGCCACTGCTCGTTCGGTGGACTAGGGGGGGTGAGGTGGCACCCAAGTGGGGGGACACAAGGCGCCGTTTGGGACAGAAACACCCCTATCCAAATGCACCGCAGTTTGGTGATGATCTGGCACAATCAGATTTAAACTATGGCTGTCCTGAAAGTATTAAACAGATTAAATTTTAAAGGAAAGGTCTTTAGCTCAGCGCATAAGGTAACGTTTCCTGTCACTGTGTTTTCATTTACAATAGAAAGGAGTCATCTAGGTCTTCATTTCAATGTGGAGGAATGCAGAGACCAGCTGCTGAACAAAACAGACAGCCTCGTGAAGGCCACATTCAAAATCACTCACATGGCCTCCCCAGCCATACATCACTGTGACCCAGCTTTCAACACAAAAAAAGAGACCAATGAAAACCCAGAGGACACAGAGTCACAGCCCACTTTCTTTCGAGTTCCTGGTCATTATGGCCCTTCCTGTGCAGCCTGGTGAAGACAATCAATAGCTCACACTGCATCATTTCCACTCATTCAGCTGACGACACTAGGATAACATAACAATAACAGAACAATTTACCAGCAAAGCGCTGTCCCATTTCAGTCACCATTTCAATTGGTTGGCCTAAACACCGTAAAGAAACTGTCCCCAGGTTGCGGTGAGATGTTCACCAGCACAGTAGTAAGACTAAAAAGTTATTTTATCTTCATTCAGAGCAGGGGCAAAGGATGCAGCGTCAATGCTAACCAACCCAAGGGCAGATGGAATTAAAGCAAAGAGTACTCATGCTTGATCTGTTTAGGTCAACCGGCAATGCTAGACCCCAGCTATCCACACCCAGTGGTAGTTTCTCATGAGGGTAAACAGGTGCTGTCACACAGAGCAGTGTGAAGTGGGGGATGGGGATGGGTATCAGAAATTCCACACCATCAAGCAACAGGAAGTGGCCATCAAACTGGAAGTGCGCAGCAAGAGGTGGCCATCAAACAGGAAGCGCAAAGCAAGACGTGGCCATAAAACTGGAAGCCGGCAACAGGAAGTGGCCATCAAACTGGAAGCACACAGCAGGAAGTGGGCAGTGGATCTGTCCGCTCCTTGCCTCATACTGAACTCTCTCCCTTCCCAACCTGAGACAGAAGCCTTGGATTCTGGGTAACAAGAGACATGCCACAGGCGACAGATGGGATTCTTGGCGTATTTTTCCCAGCTCATTCCTGGTCACCTGCGCCCGCACAAAGGCTCACAGGGTGCACAAGGTGATGACTCCACAGGGTGATCACTGTATCCCAGTGAAACAGCCAATGCCGTCTAGCTTAGAAAGCAGCCTAGATCGTCTAAGACCTCGAGTTGAGTTCATTGTCTGTTTTGCCTAAGGTGGTGACTGAAGTCATGTAATTCGAGACAATGAGTCATTTTGACTTATTGTAATGAGCAGACGTAAAGTGCAAAAGATCTCACTCTCACAAGCATTTCCTAGAAATGGAAGATAGAAATGAGACACAGCATTATATGATTGGGGGGGGCTTGAGGGGGTAGCTTTAACCCCCATTACAGGTTAAGTCTTCACCTTTTATAGGCTGCAGTCCCCACACATATTTCAATTGGACCCGACACACGCAGGTTTCCCCGCACAGCAACGTCCAGCGCCTTCCGGGCCGAAGCTAAGCGTAAAGCCTTAATTTGGGGCCAACAAGCGCTGGGCACACGAACACTGCGCTTCTCCTGCTCACTTCCTCAAACCCAGCTATGGCCCAGGTGGGCAATCTGATGCACTGGGGCTGCTGCCTACAGACAACGCCAAACAAATGCCTTCTCATCAACCTTTCTGTGCTGGTCGGGGTTGCCGTCCCTTGTCGATAGTCACACGCCCCCCTCAGCCCCTGGGGTAGAGAGAATCATCCCTGGAACAATCTTCATTTAAATTGGAATGGAGTCACAGTCAAAGCACCACATTTTGAATGGGGAATCCCACGCCACAGACTGTCGACGCAGAGATGGGCTGTACTAGTATGTCCAAAATGATCACATTTCATTCGGGCACTTAAAGGTCATTCAGGTACCTCTAAAGCACCTTGAAATGACCCAACAGAAAATGGGACCTGTACTCACTTAAAGAAAACTAAAAGTCTTGAATAATCAACGCGTTTTGTTTTTATAACATATTTCATAATCCCCCCCAACACAACCCATAAAAAGCATGGTTTTATTAAATGATATACCACAAGCTCATACCTTGGTACCTCTGGAAAAGAGTAATTTATACATTACAATGATTAGGATGAAGTTTTCCCCCCAGAATATGGTTTCAGAACTTTGGGTAGTGCACTATTTTTGTACTCAAGTACTAAATATATAAATGCCCACCCCACTCCCCAATGATCTAATCACACGCCAGTTCACTGATCATCCTGATCAATCAGTCCAGTCACAACACCCCCCCCCCCCCCCCCCAATCCTGACTGCGGCTGTTGTGGTGCTGAGTGGAGACAAGGTAAGAAAAACACGTTGGACCACAAATGGAGACCAAGTTACCCGAATGCTCCTACATCCCCTTGTACTAATTTGTGGTCTTGCAGAAACATCAAGATGGGATTTACAATGTTTCCAACAACAATTTGGCCCTAAACTGCAGAGCTCCAAAGGATACATTGTTGGCTTCAACGACAACAAACGATTAAGCAAATATTCATTATTCAAATCAAACCGATACACATTCACGCGTTTTTAATTTGCTTATTCATAGTTCTTCCTTACTTGCCTATTTCATCGTATTGCGCTTAGATTTTGATAAGGTGTACCTTTAGAGAGCGACTGTCAAACATGGCCCAAAAATTGGGCCATTGTCTCTTGTACTGTAAGAAATATTTTTATTGATGTTTATTAATTATTCACCAAAACATTATCAGACTTGACTCCACGGACATGGTAAGGCGTTTTATAAATCACTCCAAATGTTTTGTCTATATATTACGTTACGTACGTATCAATTACGTTCAGTATTACCCTAGTGTGTCTTTTAGACGAAATTACTTCGACTCAGGAATAATTTCCCTAAAGTCACGTCGTCGCCATTATAACACGCTTGACGAGCTTTAACGATTACAAAAGAGAAATGTTTACGAACCGTGGTTCAAGCATCCGGCTTCCTGCAAAATAAAACTGCGACTTATTGTTACTATACACAGGCGGAGTGTAGATTCGAAACAGTTCTCAGTTTACCCAAATACGAAACAGTGTTCTCAGTTAACCTAAAAACGTTGTCACAGTGAAACCAGTATTTCCTGTAAAAGGACGACACTGACTGGGTTAAGGCATGTTTTTGTCGTTCAACTAAACTCAGCACTTTCGAACCTGTGGGGAAGGTCTCGGTTTTTTTTTTTTTAGAGTAGGATAGCTACAGTACCTGTCGATGCACAATAGGATGTTTACGATCATCACGTCGACTAGTCTGCTAAAATCGCTTTTATGTTCGACTTTATGTTCGTTTCATGCCATATGCAATGATAACGACAAAAAAGCAGAAAATAACTTTGCAAAAATAATTTTTAAAAATTCTAATTGAATGTTGTCCACAGACACACAATATATGAACATAGCATTTTAGCTCAAACCTTCACAGTCCTTATGCGATTGCATTGTTCTACGTGGTGATACGACTTTAATGGTTTCGTCGCAGCGATAGCGTGTCAGTGTTGTTAGAATTTAAATTGAAAACCAAAGCAAAAATTTACTTACCAGAAACAACGAGTGTTCTTTCTGACCCGAACCCTCCAGCCACGGTGTTTTTTCGGAGGCCGGATGCTGTCCTTCCACCCCAACCACGAACAGAGCAGTTTAGCCTATGTTTAGTTACTTATCGCTGTTGCATAGATCCCCGGGAAAAAACACTAAACATGGCTTTAGAAATATCCAGAATATTCCCTCTTCGAAAGAAACGGACAAAACTCGTTTCTAAAGTGTACCGTTTCCGCCAAGCTGTCCGCGTGAAACCGAATGATGACACGGAGTAACCCAGGAGGAAAGCAAGCAATTCCTGCCTTCATATTGACGCCTCCGCCTCAGAATGACATCGGGGTAAGAATTTACTTGTTAAATAATTTCGTGTTTGTTCTGTCGGCGACTATATCCAAACAGCGCCGCCTATATCTAGTCTAGTCTAGTCTTTCTGCACAGAAAGAAGCTAATGTTGCTTCACAGGGGCCTCTGCTGTTGGTAATGTGTAACGGTCAAATAATAAGAATGAATAAAAAAATAAAAAAAACTGTTTTCTGGGCACCATCAACACTGCATATATTTTATGTCAAGCCCTGTGATTTTACTAAAATTCTGCTTGGAAGGAACAATATATCAACCAACTAATGCCCCGTTTTCAAACCAAAACAGATGTTTTAGTTCTGAATATAGGCCCACATGTCATGGTTTGGGCGTCCCTGTCTGAAATTGGCACATTTTGATTATTTTGATCCTTCCATATAAGGGCAATACAACAACAACATACTGACGCCCTAGACCAAATAGCACACCAGCACCTGACAAAAAAAAAACACCCCAACACACAGACACACTGCAACAACAACACACCGGCACATCCCCCCCCCCCCAGCCAAGATCCAGGAGAAAAACCTTCAGGAACGGCCCGTTGGATTCAGCTGATTAACTCTTCCAGAGGAGATGGTCCACTGAAATAGTGAAATAGGACGAAGACCCTGCTGGTGATAGAGTTAGATGTTTCTGAGTGAAACTTCAGTGTATACACCTTAGTAAATACATATATTCCTGTTGGAGCATTAAAATGCAAAATGTCTGAGTTGGAGTATGAAAGCAATCTCCACCTGAAAATTTAGTTTAAAAAAAAAAAGATCTTTCCACAAAAGAAAAAGCGAAACATGTTTCCAGGTTTGCCTAATTAAAAATCAATCAAGAAAATGAGAAAAAGTTATATATGAATATCTAAGTAATGCAAACCAGACCCTTCCCTTTAGGAAAAATGCAAGCCAGACCCAGTTTTCAGAGTTAACTAATGGTTGGTTTGAATCCAGTGTCACTTCCCAACAGGGTGAGCGGTGAAGCGACCACTAGCAGCGGCTCAGCTGCTTTTTGGAGTGCGAGTTTCCACTCCGGCAGTTCTGGAGATTCGATTAATGATCGCAGAATGAAAATCTAAACAGCACCGAAGACCCTGTGGCACGTGATGAAATCCTATGCCTGACATCCAGCCTTGTGTCTGGAGGGTGCCTTAAACTTAAAGCATTCCTTCTGTCTGAGCGGTTGATATCCAGCCACTATGTTCCGTGAACGCTGCTCCTCGGTCGCTGAGCTTTTCAATAGAGTTATTCAAAACAACACAGACTTCTGTGGCCCATAGAGAGCAGTCGCAGGTAACCAGCGCATTGCATTCATTTTCATTTAATGAATGAAAGTGTACAACATTTAACGGCTCTTTTGACGTATGTATTTGTTGCCTCCCATGTGACTCAGTCAGTAAAGGCGTTCCCCCGAATGCAGGCTGAACCCTCTGAGCGGGAGTTCACCCCGTTTATTAGCTTGCTGCTAATATGTGTCTCCTACTGCCTGCCCCCTCCTCCAATCAGCGCGGGACCTTTTGTGCGGACATTGCAACCTGCAGTGTGTAAAAACGACAGGGGCTTGAAGGCGACTAGGATTGGAGGTTGAGATTAGTCAGTGTTCAGTCTGTGTTTCTGAGTGGTCAGGGTCAGTGTTAGTGTTGTAGGTGTGTGTGTGTGTGTGTGTGTGTATGTGCGTGCGCCTCTGGTTAAGGCTAGTCTGTGTGCAGTCTGTGAAGCCCAGAAGCTGTCTCTGCCTCTCCCCTCCCACCTCCAAGCCACTGAAATTCTATGCCCCTCCCCCCCGGAACTCAGCTCCGCCCACCTCTCAAGAGCACACTCACTGTTGTGCTCTTGAGTTTGTCTCATTCAACGTTATTTCCATCCCTCCAAAATGACCTGGACGTCTCCTGTCCTCCTCGCCCTGCTCGCCACGCTCGTCGTCCTCACCAGTGAGTATAACAGGACGTCGCTGCCCTGGGACGAATGACGGTTTGATGGGGGTGGTGTTTCAGTTAAGTACCTCTGTGGAGTTCGGAAAGTGATCCACTGTAGACTGTTGTTGTTATTTATAACTGTGAATTATTTTTTAAAATTCAGAATGCAAATTAATTCAATTTAAAGTGAACATAATCCTCAAACTCTCCTTTTAGGGAGTGTTTTAATGCAAATCTGCACGTTCCTTTCTTTTTCACCCCAACAACAGTGGCCCATGGGGCTGAAGGCGCCGCAGCTGCTGATGATAAGATGGAAACCAAGGCTACCGATTCGCAAGGTGAGCAACCCCCCCTAACCCTAACCTCCCTAACCCTATCCCCAACCCCCCTAACCCTAACCCCCTAACCCCGCCCAACACACACACACACATACGAACGCACACAGAGCACAAGTACACACATGCACACAGCACATGCACATACACCTCCCACTGCTCCGTCCGCGTCTAAAGCTCCACGTGTCTCGTTTTCCCTCCCCCCAGGTTCTGCCAGGAGGGTCTTCATGCAAGGGTCGGACGCCTCCAGCTATTTTAGAAGACGTGGCAGGAGATCCGTCAGATCGCAGGCAGAGATCGACGGTGAGGCAGATTCAGATAGAGGGATGGTTCCCCTGGGAGAGGGGCAGGTCAGCTGTTATATCTGTCGATGTTTCTCATGGCCGGTGCCCACAGTCAGCAATGTTGAAGCTGCCTAGTTGTGAAGCACCCTGCTCAGGCAGCGAGCGCTCGATGGTGGGGACTGGAGATGGAGTGGGTTTACAGGTGCAGCAGAACGCGGGCTGGGGCGTGCCGAAAGAGTCACGGGGCAGCACAGAGGAGCACACGTCTGCCTTCAGACGTTCGCCCTTAGAGAGCATCTAGAAAGACGCATAGATATTATCCGTTTTCAGGGAGTCCCCAGCGTGGCGGAAAGTCTGGAGCTGCAGGATGGAGAGGGAGCTCAGCTGGAACCTGCCGTGGAATTTGCAGAGCAGACACGCAGGCTGGGTTTAACCCTGAAGAGGGAGAGAGTCTGGGGGAGGGGGGGAAGTAAGAGGGAGAGAGAGGCGGGGGAGAGAGGGAGAGAGAGGCGGGGGAGAGTAAGAGAGGGAGAATAAGAGAGGGAGAGAGTGAGAGAGAGAGAGTAAGAGAGAGAGGGAGAGAGTAAGAGAGGGAGAGAGAGGCGGGGGAGAGAGTAAGAGAGAGGGAGAGAGAAAGAGAGGGAGATAGAGGGAGAGAGAGGCGGGGGAGAGAATAAGAGAGAGAGTAAGAGAGAGTTGGGGGAGAAAGTAAGAAAGCGGGAGAGAGAGGGCGAGAGTAAGAGAGGGCGAGAGTAAGAGAGGGAGAGAGTAAGAGAGAGAGAGAGGCGGGGGAGAGAGGTGGGGGAGAGAGTAAGAGAGAGGGCGAGAGGTGGGGGAGAGTAAAAGAAAACAACAGAGACAGAGTTGCTTGCTCAGTAAAATCTACAGCCCCCGAATGCTCCCTCACACACCAGAGGCAGGATGGAGTAGGTTAAGGGCAGATAGATGGGCCACTGTGATGGGCTGTTAAAGCCCAGACCTGGATCACAAATTCAGCCTTCGCTTTCCACATGCAGAACTTAACTCCTAAAGACAGAGATGTGTGGTACTTTTCCCCACCGCGTTTCCGAGCGCAGGATCTGTAACGGCGCTCGTGTCTCCGTCTCTCGTGACAGTCGAGCAGAGGCTGCGCCTGGCCGCGGACGAGTACAGGCGGGAGTACAAGGACGAGCAGAGGAACGAGTACGAAAACTACCTGGAGGAGGAGCGTGACGGTGAGCGCGAAAGGGACTGACAGGGCCTGATGATTACCGCAGGCCGAGCTAACGTTAAACTGTGTGGCCACAGAACCAAAAACAGCCTCTCAGCTTGACCGCTGGCGCCATCTGCCCAAACGGCGTCTGGGAGAGCTTAACCTCCGACCCTTTGGTCGATTCTCACTCGTCTTTGACGTCTCTCTCTCTCCCGCTCTCTGCCAACAGAGCAGGACGAGAGGACCAGGGAGAAGACGGAGCAGTGGCAAGAGTTTCACTACGACGGGATGTACCCTCGCTACCAGCAGAACCGGCATTACATCTGAAAAACACGCGTCTCGCCGTGCCACCACTCCTGTGACTGGCTGATTCGCTCGTCTCTCAAATATAAATGGACATTTTTTTCAGTGTTTATATAACCATGTTAAAAACAAACACTGCAGACATTTAGCTTCAATAAAATAAGTTTAAAGCATTTTGTACAAAACTATTTTAAGCTTGATTTTAACATTTACCTTTTTTCACCTCTATAAACATTTTATTTTATATACACACTTTACAATGATCTTTCCTCATTTCCACAGAAATCCCCAGACCATATTGAATTGACTGTCTACTCATTTGATCCTTCAGTGAAACTTATATGATGTTATCACTCAAATAGCTTTTGCATGAAGTCCTTTCTTACAATTAAATTCTACAACACGTAACTACAACTGCTAGCTTAGAACATCTTAGCGAATGGAAACCAAGGCTTTTGGCACATGAGCTGAAACAGATTCTCATTTTACCCAGACAGCACTGGGGCGAGGACACAGTCTACTAGGTAATTTTACTGCCCATCATGAGTGTGATTTGTAACTTGTGTTGGAACCTGTACCAAATGTAAGACAAAGAGAATAAAAAAAAAAGGGGGCCCTTTTAAAGGCGTTGCCTGTTTGTGTTAAATAACACTGAAAATGAATCAGCACCAGGGACACTGTTTTTCTTGAGGATTAAGGACTGAATAAAAACAGAATACCTCACTGTATATCAAAATAAATAAATAAATCAACCAATAAAGCAGCCCTGACTGAAGCTGGAAGCAGAAGGTGCCTTGACCAACACCAACACGGGTCGAGCAAAAAAATAAATAAATAAAATAAATCTAATTTGGAATTGAATGTTCACATAGATGCGCCCCAAACCGAAGTATTTTAAAGAGTCTGAAAAACAGGCATCGCACATGTATTCGGCACATTTTAATACACAGTAACGGCACAACACAGGACATCTAAAATATACAATCTAAAATACTCCATACGGTACACAAATCAGCAATCTTCACAATTGTGCTGAAACACACATGCCAATCAGGTCACGTGATTTCCCCCCCCTCCTCTCTCAGGTCATGTGATTTTCCCCTCCTCCTCTCTCAGGGTGTTAGTCATTTCATGCTGCTGAGGAACCTGGGCTGCTCTTCTCCTCGGGGCAAGAGTAGATCCGCTCCAATCTTTGGACCCGATTTCTCCTGAAAAAACAAACAGGGAACTGGGGTTACGCCACCGATGAGAAGAACATCTGAAGATCTCGTACGTCGTAAAACTGAGCCAAACAGAGCTTAGGGGAAACTCACCTTCAACATTCCATCCCGCTCCCATTTGAAAAGCCCGCAGTTGCTGAAAGAAGAAAGAGGAAATACTTTTTGAATTTTGAATTTTTGCGGCGAGCACACAGGGAGCCGCTTCAGCGGGAAAAAGAACCAGACCTGCAGTGCTTGTGTGGCAGCCTGTCCAGGGAGATGGACCTCTGTCCACAGGGACACTTGAAGAAGCGCTTGAGAGCGTCGTGCCAGTGGTATTCATGTTTCTCCTCCACGCACCTGTCCAGGGGCTTGAAGTAGGTGTATTTGCACTGGTGACAGGATGGGACGGGACGGAATGGGATGGGACAGGGGGATCATACTTGAGTCACCAAGGGATTCAACATGTTAACTTCCTGGTCTGGCGTGTCACACGAGCCTCCAAATAATATACGTCTCAAGGGTTTCCCCTTAGAATGGCGTCTCCCCCATAATCTGAAAGGTAAAAACTAACAGGAACTCGCAAAAGGCTTGAGTCTTTTATGTCCGCATCTCAAAGACCTACGCAAAGCTAAAGTCAGAACTTTTGAAAGGCAGGAAAGGTATTATTTGACATATGAAACTAAACACAAGGTTAGCGTCTCACCGTTTTACAGGTGACCGCCCTACACTTCATTTCCCGGATGCCCCTCATCTTCTCCTCCATCTGCTCCTTCTTCACCAGGGGATCAAAGTACTTCTCCTGGATCTGGAGCTCCGCCTGCAGCGAGAGAAAGGGAGGAGCCGGGCTCAGCAAACACGCCGTCGCTGTTAGCGCACCGTAGCGATGTAACATGCACCACGTTCCCGCGGAGGTCAGGGGGCCGGCTTTACCGCCTGCAGCTCGCCAGAGTGGATGGACTTGGCGCCGAGGATCTGCTGGAACTCCTCGGACTGCATGTACTCCTGCTGCTCCCGGCGCCTCTTCTGGGCCGGCTCCAGAGGCTCAGAAGGCTCCGATGGTAGCTCACCTGCGATGAGAGAACAGGCACAGCATTCGTCAAGAGAGTCGTGCTCAGACGCCAGGGCAGCCAGGCAAGCCTGTCGCTCATAGCCTTCACATTTTCCCCTCAGAAGTCTGTAGTTCAGGGCCCTCACGTGTTCCCCTCAGACGCCTGGAGTTCAGGGCCCTCACGTGTTCCCCTCAGACGCCTGGAGTTCAGGGCCCTCACGTG